>LJIJ01000121.1:0-266835 GCA_001718145.1 Orchesella cincta
GGTAGTTCCCGAGTTACGAAAAAGGCCTTCAGAGAAAAGGTGCATGACTGTGCAGCAGCTCTTTTGCCTAGGTGTCTAGTGTTGTAAATAAGGGCGAGTGTTTCCCTAAGGCAAATAGAATAATTTAGCTTGGAACTTCTGATATAATAATAAAAAGATATGACAAGGTTTAAGAGTCTAACCAAAACTTTAGCGCTTTGCATCATGGATAAACCTACTAGCGAAAGCCTTCCGTCAAAAGGACGAGATCAGTGTTCGGTTTTTTGGGTGGCAACGGGCCGTTTTTCGACGCCGCCATTGAGCGCAGAAAAATAGGTAACTGGGTTTTGAGCATGCGGCTGATTGAGAAGAGGTCAAAGCTTCAACAACCGTGACTAGAAATTGATGTTGTTGTTTGTGCCATTTAATGTTTTTTTTGCAGAACACGCAACGAGATGCGCGCCGCTGGCGTCAGAAAACTGGGCTTTCCGAAGCATGGAATATGTGGCACGTTGGGTGAATTCTGCGAGAAGATGGTCAAAAGGATTCTGTTTCGTGGAGCAATTAGAAAGCGCTACAACAGAAATGCTGGAAAAAATTACAACTGTGTAATGTATAGCTTTGAAACTGTGTTGGAGACGTTGGTTAAAAAATTGCGGAAAGCGTTGATTCAATATTCTCTGTTTGCCAAAAAGACTTCTGGTCAAGGAGTTAGTCAAACTAATTGGTAAAGTTCAAACTGTAAAGAAGCAGTGTTATGCGATGATTCTTCATTTCTTTTACAAAGGAACAGAAGGGTTTTTACATAACAAATAATATGTGACTGCTGCTGCCGTTTTATTTGGTGTAAATTGTAGGAGCCAAAAAATGAGTCGGCACCAACCGATGACACAGAAAAGGTTGTAGGGTTGATACAAGTCATGGGCAGATGACTTTCCGAGGTCAGCCTGAATCGTTGGTGATTGTTTCCAGTTGTATGAAAGACTTGAAATCAAAAGGCATAGTAGTTCCCTATGACAGATTTGGACTCGATGGAACCGGATCCTCACACCTAAAAGGGCTGATCTCACGATTTACTTCTGCAGTTGAAAAAAGAAAAGATATAATATAGTCCGTACTTTCGCGTCTCATTATTTGTTTTTGAAATTTCATGTAAGAGTGTAGAGGAGACAGAGCCGATTTTGCATCCCAGTCAACCTAGGCGAAAGAGACACCAAACCTCAACAAAACAATGCCAGCATCAACAACAACTACAAAACAAGAGCCACACGACCCACAACAGGTACAGAATGGTAAAGCAGGACATACAAGCGTCCTTATTTAGAATCCATCTTTTTTGTGCCTGTATGCAGATGATACGTACCTACTGCAAATTTGCATAAATCTCTATGCAATGCAATGCTGTAGTAATATATGGCTGCTAGAAGTGGTATCGAATTCATGATGAGGTGGCTCGCACACAAAACAAATTATGTCGGTACCTTTTTTCACGTCAAAAAGCTTTACACATTTTAAGTATTTAACTCAGTTTTAGGGTTTTTATCTTTTCTTTTATGCCACACGTACTTGGCAAAGCATTGGCGAGATGTTGAGGCGGCGTACACGTTTATGAAAATGAGACACTGTTGGCTTCTTGTGTGGTTTTTCGTTTTAACGAAGAAAGATGGCCTAGCAGTAGTCCATGTGACATCCAAATTGAATGGTGTCAGATTATACTTGTAACGATTATGATTAGGTATGATAATCCCACGTAATTATTTCATGCACGAGAAAGCTGTATTATGAGGTTACGTTGTCTGTGTGGTGTAACTTAACTGAATGCCATCAGTATTAGTCTGTCACATCAACGTCTGGATGACCATGACCTGCACTTTCGTGTCAATAGAAACAAGAGCCCTGTTGTGAGAATAACACAACGTTGCATGCTGTTTGGGCACACAGAGGAGAAAGGTCAGGTACTACCTAGGTCTGACCTGGAAGAACTGAGAGCAACGTTTTTTTTGTTGTTAAGCGCACTTGGCCTGGTGCGATGAGTTGGAAGCACACAGACAGCTGCAGTTTGTCCAAAACATGGAGTGATCACGGCATGGAATATAATAAGGAATAAAAGTGTCGCCTTTAGTTAGTTAGTGAAAATGCTTTTGCCAAAAGAAGGAGTATAATATCCCTATTTTTTTCTCGCGTTGGATTTTAGGAAATTGATGATGATGGATATATGGGCATTCTACTCACTGCTTCCGATTTGGCACCAAAGAGCGCGTCTTGTTAGAGGACGATGGGTAGTACTTAGATATAGGTATCAGGAAGTGGTGAAATGAATTAGGGGGTTGCGTGTTTGCATTACTCCATTCGGCATAGACCTTGCAAGGAAAGGGAGGCTCACCAAACATAAAGTACAGAAAGTGGAGTTTCAATGCACATTAAACACCGATTGTTTAGAAAACAGCCGCATTGTTTCAAGTTTTGCAGCTATCCATGTAGGGCATGAACACAGTCAATCGTGAGTCGTCAGATCGGTGTCAGCAACAAGCTTTGCTTATGTGGTGACTTGGTGACTGTTTGACATGAGGCAGGTAACTTGGCAGCTAGTATGCGACGAGGGGCTTTTTATTCGCAGGAGAAGGTTTTGTATGAGCAGTGATTCTAATGTGTATAACGAGGTGAGTTGGTGTGAAATTACAAAGTTAAAGATTTGAAGTATGAGTCGCCAGCCTTCGTACTCACCAGCATCGTCTCAACAGCAAGAACCCATGGTCAGTCTAGATAAGCCGGATGTAAACGTTGCATAACCCCACAGGTTAAGAGTTACGCAGAGGCAGGTTGGGTAAATGAATTAGGAGAGACTTGGATATAGTTCAAGAAGACATGGCTGTCTTTTGCGGGAGCAGTGCTAAGCTGAAGTGGAAGGCCTGTCAGACGAAATACACGTTCCGGTGACATGAAATTGCTAGATGAAGTCAGTTGTACAAATGCAAAAGTTTGCTAATTTGGCGAATCGTCCTCGTGATAGAGATATGTAGTTTGAATACATTTTGAAAATTAAAGATTGAAGCGTTAATTTTTATTAAGGAATTGAACTACACGCTCTGTAAGAAATGCAAAGGAGAGAAGCCGAGCCTTCTATGTAGCAGCTCGTCGTCGGACGAACTAACTGGCAGGAAATGCTTCGACATTAGATGACGGCTGTGCGACAACTAAACAACCGATTCTCTTCGGGTAAACAAAACGATGAAAGTGCGACTTGTTAGCCTCCTGAAGCACATGTATATTGTGACAGCGCAATATTTTAAAACCCGTGATTTCTTGCATGGTTTATTTAATAGAGTACGTCGCCATAAAAGCAGAAAAACAATTGAAAAGAGCATCCGGTAGCGGAGGAAGGTCAACCTAACGCGGAAACAAGAGACGAATTCTGTGATTGATTTGGAGGTGGTGGAGGTCAGGGTCTGCTGCTAAAGCTTCTTGGCATCAAAAGATTGAGTCACGGTCATGTTAGTGGTGGAACAATGCCTTGCGGTCAGGGGCATATGTTCCTAAAGACAAGACTCTCAAGTCTAAGTAAGGAGCCTGACAGAGTTTGGTGATATGTTTTGGCTCAGCTCAAGGGGTGCCACGTATGAAAAAAGCTAAAAACGAGGTGTAGTTAAAATAATTGGTATAACCCATCGAGAATGTAATGCAGATGTACGAAGTTAAAACACTGAGGACCTTTGGTTCTAGGGTGGAAGCACCGTACGCGCTGACACACATAATGTTACAAAAGTAGAAAACTTGCGGGAAGAGATGCTTGCCAGAATAGAAGAGGACCTCGTGTAGAGCGAGAAGTAAGTTATTGGAGGGGAAAACGAGTTAATATAAATAGGCAACTAAGGAGAGGAACTTAAGTGTTAAGTGTGAACTGCTGTCGTTACAATAGTTGGAGAGTACGCTTGGTATTGTGGGAGAGAGGAGCGGTGGACGTATTACTTGAATAATTTTAATAATCGTGAAGAATGGTGGGCTTTTTCGTTATTTATTAGTGGTGTTGACTTGCTCGGCTTCGGGGTAAGGACTGAAATTCTGGTAGGTTTAAACTGTTAATTGGGGTTGGTCCTTCCGGTGCTGGTGGACCTGTTGTTCGATAGTAGGTTTTTTTCTGTTGTGTTCCGCTTGATAAGGATGAGGAATACTACTCAGAGGTAGGTGTCTATTTGTCGTGTGGCCTGGTACTCACATGTCTGGAAGTTATGAGATCTCGTGCATCGGGAATATTTATAGCATTTTATAGTTTTTGTGAGAGTGGAACAACTTGATTTGTTACTGGTTTTAAGGAGATATTGTCAGACCAGATGGGGGAGGGGAGAAGGCGGCAGTGGACCGAGGAGGGGGGGACAGGGGGCAATTAGGCAGTGGAGGGATCGACAGTCAGATTTCGACGAGATGGAAGCATGGCTTTAATGCGTAGATGTAATGCTGTTTTGATCTGATTTATGTTGTTATTTTTATTCTGAACAAAATACAGGCAAGATGTTCAGAGAGCGACGAATAAAAAACCATGAAAGATCTTGCACAAGTTAGAGCAGCCGAGACCTAACGTTAAACGATAAGTTTGTTTCATTTGAATGTGAATATATTGAGAATTGGTTTTGCAGGCAGGGCCAACCTTTAAAGTAAGAGTTGCAACCCTTGCACATATATCGCTCGTATGAAGCAATAACTATAAAGCAATACTAACTAGTATGTATGTGAATAATACTAACGACTCGAATTAGCCATCTTTGAATTCCTTAAAACCCCCCGTACTTGGTAACCCCGAGCGCATCGCTTATCTAATAAACTCTCGCCTACGTTATTCAACATGAGATTATTTGGTGCACTCCAAATTTAGTTTATATGATCGGCTCCGGTTTAGTGTTTCTGGGCGGCTCGGGTTCTGGTTTGTAGTTGGAGTGAACGCTCTTGTATGCAACAGCGACCCCTTGGTTCGATAATAGCATTTAGTGATTGCTCAGCCACACTGCGTTGATAGGAATTGTCGGCTCAGGGCCCTTTTAGCTTGTTGTTACCGCGACTCGCGTTTCTTTATCATTTACTCGTCGCACATACAATGTTATAGCCTTCATTCTTTTTACACTATGGTGCACCAAAATGTAATCTTGAGTACAGGTGAGACTGTAGCAAGCAGTTTGCCATCTTTGAGATGTGGGGCTTGGGAATATGGGAGTTCTTGCCGACCACTGAAATTTCGCGCGACGGATATCTCAAATCAACTGTCAATGTACATTGTATGTGTTGCAGCCAAAAAGGCCGGAAGGAAAATTTGATTGCTGGCAATTGAGCGAGCTTTATAATATTTCCTCTTTCAATTAATATAGCCGTCCCGCGGTGCTGTACGCATCTTGGGCAGTCAGCAGCAGGAACAGCGCCCTTTAGCAAGTTCGGAATTCGATAAGTTTTTAGCGGAGGGCGAGCAGCAGCCGCAGCACTCATGCACCAGCTTGCCGGTGCAGGGGGAAGTACTAAATTGATAAAAAGATAGAAGAATAATCTCAAAGCGGTTGTGTTGACTGGTGAATTTAATTTCATTTGTTATATTTGAGTGGTTAGAATGATAGACGCTATTTCAATTTGTCGGCGGTGTGCTGAATGCTAAAGAAGTCAAGACCTAATTTCATGGCGTGTGGTTCGGTGACTAGGGATGTTACCGGTCAGAGGAAGGTCTTGCAGAATAGTCCTATGCAAAATGCTATAGGTACGGACTCACAGAACAGGAATTAAGTTAATGACTTTTAAGGTTATTTTCAATTGTGCTTTCTTATTAAAATTTTTAGCACCTACTGCCGTGGAGAGTAGTAGTTAGTTTGTAGGACTAACTAATGTGCAGAATATATGCCGTATGTTATTTATTAAACATGCATTGTAGCAGGTCTTCTTAGAGAGTATGAGCCGTATTAAGTTGTGGTGTTTGGCGATAGTAGTTTTCGGACGTTGTGTCAATATAGGTTTGGTAACTTTGAATGGATACTTCAGGTGATATGATAGTATTCTGGTGTAGTGAATGCAGTGCGGTCATTGGTTGTGCATTAAACATGTGTTATATGAATAGGTGAAGCGCAGAAAGCCAAAACTCGAGTTTTTAGAAGTATGAATTGACCCCCGAAGAGTCGTTTTAAAATAATTCCAGGAGGTTGTTCCAATTAGGTGATAAGATAATTTGATACGGTTGAATGAATCACTCTTAAAATTTGTGCAATAAGCACTAGATTTAAAATCGCTTCACATCTCAACATCATTAAATATCATGTGGGTCTATGTAGTAAATGAAAGTAAATCCATATTTCCACATTTCCCTAAATATTTGACCATTCATTGTTACATACTATTGTTTGCTGGCAGCTGAAGCAAAAATGCAAACAATTCAAGTAATTCGATATTGTTTTGAATCCAGGATATATTCTATCAACTTTGCATCAGGTAACACTGCATGCTTTTCAACTTGTTGTTTGTGTGAATAAAATGTATAGAAGTAATAGATAGCATACTCTATTCCAAATTCCATAAATGTAAATCAAATACATTTTAATTATTAAATGTAAATATTCAATATTGTCAAGTTTAACAATAAAAAATATTGACTCGTAGGAATAACGGTTTATGGAATATTATGTTAGGATCACTACTATTGGGAGCGAGTCAATGTTTACAGAAGTAAAAACTTTAAGCCGGTATAAGAAGCGGACCGCGAATAGATCCTCGAAAGCATAGTCACGAATAAAATCAGTTTGAGCAAATTGATGATGTTATGCACCAACTAGTAGTACATGGTAGATAGGTAATAATTAGGACATGTTACAAACCCATCAAGATTTGTTATACAGGTAGTCTAAGCTGTCTAGGATCAGGAAGGAATTCATGAGAAGGAACTTGCCGAAGCAGCCCTTGGTAGTTCAAGGGTGAAGAGAATTATGCCAGAGTCATTTTTCCTCTCACAAACGGATCGCACCGGTTTGAAGCTCCGCCAACTGTACGTACAGTATGCTGATGGTCTCCATATCAACGGCCATTGCACTGTCCGCTCCAAGTAAGGCAGAACTTCTTTGTAAACGCGAAGCCAATATATATAATTTTTCCTTGAATGATCCCTGCTATCTGAACGCCCTTCCAATGAAGTTGTGGAGATAGCGCTTGTTGCTGAGGTCGGTTGTCGATTTGGCACAAATTTGAAAGCTTAACCTTACCATCCCTTCCGTTGAGCATTTATGAAGCGTATTTCATACGAGATTGATTTTCTTGACTCCCGACCTGTGTCAGAAATGTCCAAGTTACCTTTCGAGTTATCTGCGCGAAGTAAGCAGAATCAAAATGACATGTTTGGAAGAGGAGCCGAATGAAACTGAATGATTCTACTGTTACAGGTCGAAAATACTCTGAAGTCGAACAACTCCTCTGGGGGACTTCACCTGAAATGTATCATAGAATATTTCTTTTTTATTTTATGACAAAAAATGCAGTATGAAATATGCAACAAACGTTTTAAAAATTAATGGAATGAGGTATTATTTCACCATTAAAAATACTCTGTAATAAATTCCATGAGAGAATCCTCAGCCAAAAGAAGATGTAGAATTATTCTTCTTCGAATGTGCAATTGGTAGATTCAGTATTTTTGTAGTTTCAAAATACATTGATTCTCGACGTTCCTCATCTGTTGTGTCCGTCTTTGAGAAAGGCCTTCTCCAAAAAAATCATAGCGAAACTTTCTATCATTCCATATCTGACTACGCTATACGGGTTAGGCGTTTGGCTTTACACTGTTCGAAAGTAATGTGAAATGTAACCACATCCAAATGGTATGAAACAAAATCGCCAGAAGTGGAGATTTATATTTGATTTCAAACAAAGAAGCTTATATGGCCTCTCTGATTTCAAACGCTTGCAGTATCCGCAGATAACTCTTTTCCCCAATTGCGTATTGTTTGTTGCATAGTGCTTTAAATTGACCTTCAAAATGGAAGACGACGTGTTGCTATTTTGTACATTCCTCTTTGCATAGTGAAACCGGCTCTGAAGGCGTGCTTCTCTATCAGGGATTTTTAATTAATGGTAGTAATAAATCTTGGTAAAATGTAGGGAACGCAAGTCTTTATCCTTAAGAGTTTAAAGGAAAAACCTGAAAATAGCTAAATCGAAAGCGGTTCTATGCTAAACTGAAAGCCGGTTCTATGCTAAAACGGAACTACCTATTCCCTAATTACCTAAATTTCCTTAACTATTCCCTAATTACTTAAAACTTCTTAACTATTCCCTATATTACCTTAAACTTCCTTAACTATTCCTAATTACCGTTAAACTCCTAACTATTCCCTAATTACCTTAAATCTTCCTTAACTATTCCCTAATTCGTTAAATTTCCTTAAACTATTCCCTAATTACCTTAAACTTCCTTAACTATTGCCCTAATTACCTAAACTTCTTAACTGTTCCCTAAATAACCTTAAACTTCTTAACTGTTCCTAATACCTAAACTTCCTTAACTATTTCCCTAATACCTTAACTCCTTAACTTTCCCATAATACTTACAACTCCTTAACTATTCCCTAATTACCTTTAACTTCCTTAACTATTCCTAATTACTAAATTCTTAACTTAATTCCCTTTCCTTAATACCCTAAACTATTCCCTTATTCCCTTAAATTTCTTAACTTTCCCTAATTACCTTAAACCCTTATACCTTATACTTAAACTTCCTTAACTATTCCCTAATTACCATAAACTTCGTTAACTGTTCCCTAATTACCTTAAACTTCCTTAACTGTTCCCTAATTACCTTAAACTTCCTTAACTATTCCCTAATTACCGTTAAAACGTCCTTAATTGTTCCCTAATTACCTTAATTACCTATGCCTGTACTTATATGCCTATGCCTGTTCTTGTATGCCTATGCCTGTTCTTGTATGCCTATGCCTGTTCTTGTATGCCTATGCCTGTTCTTGTATGCCTATGCCTATACATATACATAAGTCGGCTTCGGACCCTCAGCCACGGAAACTCTCACTCTCGCCGTTTCACCCATTCCTATAAACTTAGCTAAAGCTGCGTTAAATAAAATGATGTATAATTCTTTACATGTTGAGATGTAGTGCTTCGTGGTTAGAATCTTATCCAGCTAGTGTCATTCAAGTATAAACTGGGGTATCGTGAGACTAAAAACTTGATAATAATAATGATTTTGTTATTATTGTGTATGAAGTTGTGTGTAACTTCTATTTACATAGAAATGCCTTGAGTGTGCTGTTTTAAATGTCATCACTTTGTATGAATGTAATTCACTAAAATCATAATCCAGTTCATGAAGAAAGTACGTAAAGGTTTGTAAAATTTATTTGTCCCAATTTTATTAAAAATTGAGTTAACATAATAATGCTGTAGTTCATATTTTCGGCTTCACATGACACACGTATGTTGTACAAATAATTATTATAACATGTTTTACTTAAATAATACCTTACTTTTCTCCTAATTAAGTCAAATCTCTTTCTCCCTGCCCTGTTACTGTTTTCTCCCTTTGCCCCCGTCCCGTTCTTGTTTCTTTTTCTCTGGTTTGGCTAATGTATTTTCGATAACTTCGCTACTGGCTGAGTCCATAGATATCCCCATTAAATATATTTGCCTTGTAAACCCTATAAAATTCCATAGGCGCGGCTTATAGAATGGAGGCATAGACTCCAAACGCTCCAATTTCACGTTTACTACGAAAGTAATTCTTGAGCCATCCTTTCTAGACTGGAGAATTGGCGTTGATGCAGAACTACGTAAATTCTAAACGATTCGTGAGGATAGTTTAGAAAAAATGTTGTTGGAGATGGTGGAAGGGGGAGGAGGGCGGCGGCGGAGGGGTCGAGAATGTTTGGGGTCCCAGGGTTCATCTGGCCGATGTGATCGGTCACTCGCACCCGAAATTCTAGAGTCATAAAATTCTGCTTCACGTATGGCCAAAACACTTTTAAGTGACTCCTAGGAATGGGTTTGCCCCTCGAGTCACAGTTCACAGCATTTCGAATGGAAATCAGTCCTTCGTGTTCGTGACTACATCCCGATGACTATGGAACATATCGCTGTGTTTCAACAGCTATTTTGCCAGATGAACCTGACCCAAACTATTCTCGACCACCTCGCCGCCTCTCCTCCCCCTCCACCATCTCCAACAACATTTTTTCTAACTATCCTCACGAATCGTTAGAATTACGTAGTTCTGCATCAACGCCAATTTCCAGTCTAGAAGAGGATGGCTCAAGAATTACTTTTCGTAGTAAACGTGAAATTGGAGCGTTTGGAGTCTATGCTCCATTCTATAAGCCGCGCTATGGAATTTATAGGGTTTACAAGGAAATATATTTTAATGGGGATATCTATGGACTCAGCAGTAGCGAAGTTATCGAAAATACATTAGCCAAACCAGAGAAACAAGAACGGGACGGGGGCAAAGGAGAAAACAGTAACAGGGCAGGGAGAAAGAGATTTGACTTAATTAGGAGAAAAAGTAAGGTATTATTTAAGTAAAACATGTTATAATAATTATTTGTACAACATACAGTGTGTCATGTGAAGCCGAAAATATGAACTACAGCATTATTATTGTTAACTCAATTTTTAATAAAATTGGGACAAATAAATTTTACAAACTTTACGTACTTTTCTTCATGAACTGGATTATGATTTTAGTGAATTACATTCATACAAAGTGATGACATTAAAACAGCACACTCAAGGCATTTCTATGTAAAATAGAAGTTACACACAACTTCATACACAATAATAAAAAATCATTATTATTATCAAGTTTTAGTCTCACGATACCCCAGTTTATACTTGAATGACACTAGCTGGATAAGATTCTAACCACGAAGCATTACATCTCACATGTAAAGAATTATACATCATTTTATTAACGCAGCTTTGCTAAGTTTATAGGAATGGGTGAACGGAGAGTGAGGTTCGCCTGAGGGTCCGAAGCCGACTTATGTATATGTATGCAGGCATAGGCATATAAGAACAGGCATAGTATACAAGAACAGGCATAGGCATACAAGAACAGGCATAGGCATACAAGAACAGGCATAGCATAATACAAGAACAGGGCATAGCATATAAGTACAGGCATAGGTAATTAAGGTAATTAGGGAACAATTAAGGACGTTTAAGGTAATTAGGGAATAGTTAAGGACGTTTAAGGTAATTAGGGAACAGTTAAGGAAGTTTAAGGTAATTAGGGAACAGTTAAGGTGGTTTAAGGTAATTAGGGAATAGTTAAGGAAGTTTAAGGTAATAAGGGAATAGTTAAGGTGGTTTAAGGTAATTAGGGAATAGTTAAGGAAATTTAAGGTAATAAGGGAATAGTTAAGGAAGGAATTTAAAGGGGTAATTAGGGAATAGTTAAGGAAGTTTAAGGTAATTAGGGAATAGTTAAGGAAGTTTAAGGTATTTAGGGAACAGTTAAGGAAGTTTAAGGTAATTAGGGAATAGTTAAGGAAGTTTAAGGTATTTAGGGAACAGTTAAGGAAGTTTAAGGTATTTAGGGAACAGTTAAGGAAGTTTAAGGTAATTAGGGAATAGTTAAGGAAGTTTAAGGTAATTAGGGAATAGTTAAGGAAATTTAAGGTAATTAGGGAATAGTTAAGGAAATTTAAGGTAATTAGGGAATAGTTAAGGAAGTTTAAGGTAATTAGGGAATAGTTAAGGAAGTTTAAGGTAATTAGGGAATAGTTAAGGAAGTTTAAGGTAATTAGGGAATAGTTAAGGAAGTTTAAAGTAATTAGGGTAAGTTTACGTTTAGGTACTACAGGGAACCGCTTTCAGTTTAGCATAGAACCGCTTTCGATTTAGCTATTTCAGTTTTTCCTTTAAACTCTTAAGATAAAGACTGCGTTCCCTACATTTTACAAGAATTTATTTACTACCATTAATTAAAAATCCCTGATAGAGAAGCACGCTTCAGAGCGGTTCACTATGCAAAGAGGAATGTACAAATAGCAACAACGTCCTTCCATTTTGAGGTCAATTTAAAGCACTATGCAACAAACAATACGCAATTGGGGAAAAGAAGTTATCTGCGGATACTGCAAGCGTTTGAAATCAGAGAGGCCATATAAGCTTCTTTGTTTGAAATCAAATCAGTAAATCTCCACTTCTGGCGATTTTGTTTCATACCATTTGTATGTGGTTACATTTCACATTACTTTCGAACAGTGTAAAGCAAACCGCTAACCGTAGCGTAGTCAGATATGGATGATAGAAAGTTTCGCTATGATTTTTTTGGAGAAGGCCTTTCTCAAGACGACACAACAGATGAGGAACGTCCGAGAATCAATGTATTTGAAACTACAAAAATACTGAATCTACCAATTGCACATTCGAAGAAGAATAATTCTACATCTTCTGTTGAGGATTCTCTCATGGAATTTATTACAGAGTATTTTAATGGTGAAATAATACCTCATTCCCATTAATTTTTAAACGTGTTGCATATTTCATACTGCATTTTTTGTCATAAAATAAAAAAAGAAATATTCTATGATACATTTCAGGTGAAGTCACAGAGGAGTTTTCGACTTCAGAGTATTTTCGACCTGTAACAGTAGAATCATCAGTTTCATTCGGCTCCTCTTCCAACATGTCATTTGATTCTGTTACTTCGGCAGATAACTCGAAAGGTAACTTGGACATTTCTGACACCAGTCGGGAGTCAAGAAAATCAATCTCGTATGAAATACGCTTCATAAACTCAACGGAAGGGGATGGTAAGGTTAAGCTTCAAATTGTGCCAAATCGACAACCAACCTCAGCAACAAGCTATCTTCCACAAACTTCATTGGAAGGGACTTCAGATAGCAGGGATCATCAAGAAAAATTATGGCTTCGTCAAAGAGTTCGTGACTTGGAGCGACAGTTGCAATGCGTTGAAGGAGAATCAGAACGAGTAATTGGGGAGCTCAAACGGATCGTTGAGAGGAAAAATGAGATAATTTCTCACCTTGAACTACAAGCTGCTGGAATTAAATTCATGAATTCTGCCGATTAGAAGTAGTATAAAAATGATGGTGTAACATGTGCTAATTATTAATTACATGTATATAGTTGATAAATTATCAATTTGTAACTGATTTATATTCGTGATATAGTTGAGGAATTCGCGGTATAAGGTAAAAGTTTTTACTTTGTAACATGTCGTAATAGTAGTGACCTAACATAATATTAATAAACCGTTATTTTACGAGTCAATATTAATATTGTTAAACTTGACAATATTGAATATTACATTTAATAATAAATGTATTTGATTTACATTTAATGGAATTTGAATAGAGTATGTATCTATACTTCTATACATTTTATTCACACAAACAAAAGTTAAAAGCATGCAGTTTACCCTGATGCAAAGTTAATAGAATATATCTGGATCAAAACAATGATAATACTTGAATTGTTGATTTGCTTCAGCTGCAGCAAACAATAGTTGTAACAATGATTCAATATTAGGGAAATGTGGAAAATGGATTTACTTCATACTACATAGCACAATGATAATGATGTTGGATGTGAAGGATTAAATTAGTGCTATTGACAAATTTTAAGAGTTGGATTCATTCAATATAATATTATCTTATCACAATTGAAAATTTGAATTATTTAAAGACTTTCGGGGTCAATTCATACTTCTAAACATGAGTTTTGGCTTCTGGCTTCACCTATTCATATAACACATGTTAATGACACAATGACGCACTGCACACTACACAGAATATACATACACTGAAGTTCACAAAGTTACAAACTATATTGAACAAGTCGAAAACTATATGATCAAACACCACAATAATACGGCATACTTAAGAAGACCTGCTACAATGCATGTTAATAAATAACTACGGTACTATATCTGCACATTGTTAGTCCTACAAAACTAACTACTACTCTCCAGGAGTGGTGTAAAATTTTAATAAGAAAGCACAATTGAAAATACTTAAAGTCATTAATAATTCTGTTCTGTTGATGTATATAGCATTTTGCATAGACTATTCTGAAGACTTTTGAAGGTAACATCCCGAGTCACAACCACAGCATGAAATTAGGTTTGATTTTAGCTTACACAGCGAAAATTGAAAAGTCTATCATTTAACCAAATATAACAAATGAAATTAAATTCACAGTCCACACAACGCTTTGAGATATTTTATCTTTTATCCAATTTAGTACTTCCCCCTGCACCGGAAGCTGGTGATGAGGCTGCGGCTGCTGCTCGCTCCGCTAAAAACTTATCGAATTCCGAACTTGTAAGGGACGCTGTTCCTGCTGCTGCTGCAGATGGTACAGCACCGGCGGGAGGCTATATTAAATTGAAAGAGAAATATTATAAAGCTGTAATTGCAGCATCAAATTTTCGGTGGTGCAACACATACATGTACATTGACAGTTATTTGAAATATTGAAAGTTAGGAGAAATCCCATATTCCCAAGCCCACATCAAAATGCAAACTGCTTGCTAATTTACTGCTCAAGATTACATTTTGGCACCTAGTGTAAAAGATGAAGGTATAACATTTATGTGGAGTAAATGAAATAAAAAAACGCTAACACACAAAGCTACACATTCTATCAACGCAGTGTGTGAGCAATCAACTAAATGCTATTTATCAACAAGGGGGTCTTTGATACAAAGAGTATCTCCAATAACCAGAAACCAGCCGCCCACAGAACACTAAAGAGCGATCAATAACTAAATTGGGTGCAAAATAATAATGTAATAACGTAAGCAAGTTATTGATAAGGAATGGGGGTTTACCAAGTACAGTTTTAAGAATTCAAAGAGGTAATTTCGGTCGTTAGTTATCACATAATACCTAGTAGTATTGTTTATAGTTATTGCTCTACGAGCTGATTATGTGCAAGGGTTGCACTTTATTTAGGTGGCTGCTGAAAAACAATCCAATAATAATTCATTCAAATGAAACAAACTTAATTCGTTTACGTTAGTTGGCTGTAATTGTTGAAGATTTGATGCTTTTTTATGTCATGAACATGCCTGATTGTAAATAAAAAATAACAAAATAATAGAAATAAAACACATACATTAGCATTAAGCCATGCTTCCATCTCGTCGAAATCTGACTCTCGGTGTGTCTGAAAATTAAAAGTAACAATAAGTTTTCACTCTCAAAAACTATAAAATTATAAATATCATGCACAGATCTCAAATTCAGACAGTAGTACAGACACACAAACATACCTTGAGTATATCCTCATCCTTTCAGCGGACACACAGAAAAATATACGAAAAGGACACAGAAGGAAGGCAAACAATAACGTAAACAGAATTTCACCCAACAAGAAACAAAAAATAAGAAAAAGAATTCTCACATTATAAAATTATCAAATATACGTCAAACGTCAGATTTAAATCGACAAGCCGATCAATATGGAAAGAAAGCAAATAACATTAAGTTCCCCAGTGTATTATTATGTTTTCCCAAACTTACTTCCAGAGGTTCTTTATTCCTGGCAGCATCTCCCAAGTTTCCTACTTTTTGGTCAACATTTGTGTTGTCAGCGTACGTGCTTCCACTAGAACAAGGTGCAGTTGTTTTTAACTTTACATTGTTACAATTCATGGGTATACAAATATTTTTAACTCACCTCGTTTTACTTTTTTCATACGTGGCACCCCTTGACTGAGCAAACATATCAAAATCGTCAGGCTCCTTCTTAGGATGAGAGGTTGTTTTAGGAATAGCCCCTGACGAAGGATTTCCACCACTAACATTGAGTGCACCAATCTTTGATGCAAGGTTAGCAGCAGACTGATCACCACCTCCAAAATCAATCAAGGAAGGCTCGTCCTTGTTTCCGGTTGGTTGACTTCCTCCGCTACCGGATGTCTTTTCAATGTTTTTCTTATGGCGACCGTATCTATTAATAAACAGAAGAAATCACGGTTTAAAATATTGGCTGTTCACAATAACATGTGCAGTGCTAAAAGTCGCATTTAATCCGTTTGTTTACCGAAGAAATAGGTTGTTTAGTTCGTCATTAATGTGAAGCATTTCTGCAGTTAGTTCGTCCGACGAGACTGTACATAGAAGCTCGGCTATTCTCCTTTGCATTTCTTTACAAGCTGTATTCAATTCCTTAATAAAAATTAAGTTAATTTTAATTTTAAAAATGTATTCAACATAATATTCTTAATCACGAGGAGATGGCAATATTCAAACTTTTGCATTTGTAAACTGACTTCTAGCAATTCCATGTCACCGGAAGGTATTTCTTGACCAGGCTTCACTTCACTTAGCATCTCCGCAAAGACAGCCATGTTTCCTTGAACTATATCCAAGTCTCTCCTAATTTTTACCAACTGCTCTGGCGTAACTTTAACCTGTGGGGGTTTAATTGCAGTTACATCGTTATTAGACTGACCATGGGTTTCTGCTGTTGAAGACGATGCTGTAGAAGGTGGCGAAATCATATTCAAATCTTTAACTTTGCTACTTAACAAATATGTTAAAATTAGAACACTGCATAAAAATATATACTATTTTGCCAAAAAGAAAAACAGGGCAACTAGCTGCCAAGTGCCTGCCTAGTCAAAAGTCACAATCACAATAAGCAAAGTTGCTTGCTGACGAGTGACGATACGATACTGTGTTCATGCCTACATGGATAGTGCAAAATTGAAACAATGGGGTTTTCTAACAATGGTGTTTAATGTGCATGAACTCCACTTCTGCTTTATGTTTGAGCCTCCCTTCCTGCAAGTCTATGCGATGAGTAATGCAAACGCAACCCTAATCATTGCACCTGACTAATCTAAGTACTACCACCTTAACAAGACGAGTGAATGGAATGAGTGAGTAAATGCCATATATCATCATCATCAATCCTAAAATCCAACGCGAGAAAAAAGAGGATATTATACTCCTTTTTTTGGCAAAAGCATTTTCACTAACTAACTAAAAGGGAACTTTTATTCTTATTATTATTTCATGCCGTGATCACTCATGTTTGACAAACTCAGCTGTCTGTGTCCAATCTGCAGCCAAGTGTAACAAAAAAGTGCTCCTCAGTCTTCAGTCAGACCCTAGTAATACCTGAGGATTTCTCTTGTGTTTTGCCAAAACAGATGCCAACTTGTTATTCACAACTTTTTATTACACAAAGTGCATGTATACGTGATGTGATAGATAATATGATGCATTCGTTAAGTACAACACAACACGTAATATAATACAGCTTTTGTGATGAAATAATACGTGGGATTATCATTACCATAATCATAATCGTTAAAGTAAATCTGACAATTAATTTGATGTCAATGGACTACGTAGGATTTTTTCGTTAAAACGAAAACCACACAAGAAAGCAAAGTGTCTCATTTATAAACTGTGTGACGCCCTCAACATCTCGCCAATGTTTGCAAGTACGTGTGGCATAAAAGAAGATAAAACCTAAAACTGAGTTAAATACTTAAAATGTGAAAGTTTTTGACGTGAAAAAAGGTACCAATAATTTGTTTTGTGTGGCACCTCATCATGCTAATTCGATACCACTTCTACAGCATATATACTACAGCATTGCATTGCATAGAGATTTATGCAAATTTGCAGTAGGTACGTATCATCTGCATACAGGCAAAAAAAGATGATTCTAAATAAGACGCTTGTATGTCCTGCTTACCATTTGTACCTGTTGTGGTGGTGGTGGCTCTTGTTGTAGTTGTTGTTGATGTGGTTGTTGTTGAGGTTGGTGTCTTTCGCCTAGGTTGACTGGATGCAAAATCGGCTCTGTCTCTACACTCTACATGAATTCAAAAACAAATTAATGAGACGCGAAAGTACGATATATTATATCTTTTCTTTTTTAACTGCAGAAGTAAATCGTGAGATACCCTTTTAGGTGTGAGGATCGGTACCATCGAGTCCAAATCTGTCATAGGGAACTCTATGCCTTTTGATTTCAAGTCTTCATACAACTGAACAATACCAACGAGTTCAGGCTGACCTCGGAAAGTATCTGCCCATGACTGTATCAACCCTAAAACCTTTTCTTGTACTATCGTTGGTGGATCATTTTTTGGTCCTACAATTTACACCAAATAAAACGGCAGAGTCACATATTATTGTTATTAAAAACCTTTGTTCCTTTGTAAAAGAAATGAAAATCATCATAACACTGCTTTTTACAGTGAACTTACCAATTAGTTTGACTAACTCTTGACCAAAGTCTTTTTGGCAAACGAGAATATGAAAACGCTTTCCGCAATTTTTAACCAACGTCTCCAACACAGTTAAAGTATACATTACAACAGTGTAATTTTTTCCAGCATTCTGTTGTAGCCGCTTCCTAATTGCACGAACAGAATCCTTTGGACCATCTTCTGCAGAATTCACCAAGTCACATATTTCCATGTTCAAAGCCCAGTTTTCTGACGCCAGGGCCGCATCTGTTGCGTGTTCTGCAAAACATTAAATGGCACAAACAACAACATCAATTTCAGTCACGGTTGTTGAAGTTGCTCTTCTCAATCAAGCCGATGCTCAAACCCAGTTACCTATTTTTTGGCCAATGGGCGTCGAAAACGGGTTGCCACCAAAAAACGACATGATCTCGTCCTTTGACGGAGCTTTCGCTAGTAGGTTATCCATGATGAAAAGGTAAAAGTTTTGTTAGACTCCTTAAACTTGTCTATCTTTATATATATCCAGAAGTTCCAAGCAAATTATTCTATGCCTTGGGAAACACTGCCCTTATTTACAAACACTAGACACTAGCAAAGAGGCTGCAGTCATTGCACCTTTTCTCTGAAGCCTTTTCGTGAACTGGGAACTACAAAACAAAAAATATATAGGTAATTGGCTTGGGGTGTAAAAATTAACTCACTGCAAATTAATAAACATAATCATAATACACATGCAAACTTAAACTTCACCAAAATACTTAATAATAATGTCAGGAGAAAATGAGTCATGCAAAAACATGCACTGCTGCACTATATAAACAAAAACTTCTGATAAATCACACTCTTGACCAAATAGATTCACGAGTCACAAATTAGTCATAATTATGGTTTCTACCTGTTTTGCCACACAGAAACTGACGTGATTTGGAACAGGAACTCGGTGATGAATGAGAATCAGGCAATTTAAAACATTCCCAAAAACTTAGTTCCACACATGGAGTTTCACGTAATTTTCCGTCCAGTTTCAAATCCACTTTTAGGTCAACCTGTCAACAGTATTGAAATCACTTTTACATCAATGAACATAAATAATTATAATTCAAACTGAGCTGCCAAAAGAATCGAATCCTTACCGAAACTAATGAGCCAAAAGCTTTTAATTGCGTCCTTTTAGCCCTGAAGTGGTTGCGTTGTTGTCTTTATTTTTGAACAGATGTGAAGTTTCCTACAAAATCAGATAAATCGGGTTTGGAATACTTAAATATACTGGTTTGGTATATAATACTAGGATGAATCTGCTGTTTTACGGTTTTGTGTATTTCCACACAAATCAGATGACTCATCTGTATGTATACATGCATATCTCCTCTTAAATCTCAAGAGAGTACTAAAAAACGTATACACACAACTGTGCGAACTTTATATACACACAATAGATAGGTAGATGCCACACAAGTAGCAAGATCACAGAAGAGCTACGACATTGCTGATAAAAGATGATACATTACAAAACCACAACAGTTGGATGGAATAAATCCAGAGAGATAGTTAAAAAATACAGAACATCGTCACATGATGATCTCGATCATATGGTATTGACAAAAGGATTCGGTTTTACAATGCCCCATTAAATAACCTTATTATGTTAACGTTCACCGTATCATAATACCCATAAATCATAAAATAACTTAATGCTTATCAGTATCCTTACGTAATCACTTTTTTGTACCTTTAAATTTTAAGTGGACGAAGTAAAGTCGTTTATTAATTAGACACAAGACTAAACACACCAGGCTGATATTGAGTTGAATTTATTTAAAAAACAGAAGATTTCGGATTGACGTTTAAATTGGCCAAGTGCTCAGTTCATTTCAATCAATAATTTATTAGTAATCACAAGTAAGCAGCATGCTTTTAACACACTTATGGCCAGGCCTAAACTAGAGTAGGTGCATTTTCACAACAAAACATACACAATTTGTACGTATAACAGAACTAGAAGGGAATACTAATATACGTACGTATATGATTGAGGTTTGTTTTCCTCAAAAACTTTTTCTTATTATTCCTTCCAAAACTAAGTTGTGTGTTCTCAGTCATCTGTTAAGAAACCCATAAGATGAAAAGGTAAGGTTGAATGTGGAAAGTATATAAATGTACACCTTTGTGCATAATATCTATATTATATAGTAGGCTCTCTACAATGAGAAGTTTGAATTCTCATTCTTAGCTATATGGCATGCTATAGTATCTAGTAAGGTTGGTTGGGATGATGATGAGGTATGAGTGTGAGATTTCATACGGATATTTTTTCAATGATGAAAGTTTGGACTACAATGCGGCATTACATTGAGTGTTTTCTTGTGTATGTTTTTATACATAAATTGTCCAAGACCGCAATGTGAATGTATTATGCCTTAATAAATTCATGTGGATAGATTCGCAAGTGTAGTTTTTTACATAATCTACAGCAATGAGTGAGTAGCGGTCGTCGGTTGATCGTCTTTGCATGAAATGAAAGTGGAAATTCCATAATAGTTCTTCGTTTTTCGCCGTCATCATCCATTCATGCATTCTTCGTTCTCGGCAATAAAAAGCTTTTAGAAGGATTCAGCGGACGGATATGTATCGTTATCATGGCCAAACCAGGCCAGACTGCTAACAATGTTAGGTTGAATTTCTTCTCTGGAGGACTCGGCATTCATACATACAGACATAGCATGTGCTAAAAATGATGAGGTTTGCTTTGCATAACTTTTTTCAAATCTCACACAGGTACATTTTAAGTACGTGGTATTACCGTCAAGGTAAAAATGTATGACTACGTTTGTATGGAGCAAATGGAAAGCAGTTTTACAGACGTGGACGACAAACAGCTTATCGTTCTGCTTTTGTGCTTCCACGTGAACGTTGAAACAGGTTTTATGGTGCATCGATTCATATTCTGATCATATATTGATCTCCTCGGTTAAAAATTAATAGGATGCTTAAAGGAAGTTAAATCCTGACGTTATGCTGCTTGGTTTTGAATGCAACAAGTCACAAGTAGTAGTTTAATTCGTACACATCAGTCTGAAAGATTTGCAAGTATTCAAAAAGTACATACATTAAGTATGCAAGAAGCTAGGAACAAAGAGAAACAAAAAATGCCTTATATATGAACACAGCAAACAATGCGCTTTGCAGAAAAATAGAAAATTATAATTTCCTTAAGCTAACAGCCGCAATATCGTAAATATAAATACTATATAAGCCTGGGGAGTCGGTTGAATGCACTGTTTGCATCAATATCTTCGTCAGGATACATATCCCATGCCGGATCGATTGGGATGTCTTTCAAACCTGTGGATGGATAAACAACGAGTGAGTTACGTAGGCGAGCTGATACAAAGAATAAATCACAATCATGTGTCAAGCAGAAAAAGATTTAAACTAAATGGTCCTTACTATCTACCCCATTTCACTGTTGCAGAGATAACTTTTGCAGGAACGGTAGTATGTCTTAAAGTAACCCTCTACAACCACTGCGTCAAAAACTTGAGGATGCTTTTTCGCATGTCTTTGCAGTGAAATAAGAGACAATGGAAAGTTCACATATTTCTTTCTCCTGTTAATAAAAGTCACAAAATAATCGTCAATTTTGTGAATCTCTCAGTTCACCAATGCAGCAGCGTGACTTTTTTATCAATAAACTTACTTGATGGTACAATATCCTTTGCATGAAATTTCTCCATCAGTCACATTACTTGGATTATGAACACATGAAGTTCCACTTTGCGAGTAGCTATTACAATGGTAGCACATGCGTAGGCCTTTTAATAACAAGTTGTAAAAAAAAATCATTTAAAATGGAAGGCATTACCAATTTGCTCACATTATCTTTTATAAAGGGTAGCATAATACCTTGGTGTTACTACGCATCATATAGATTCCTATTAATATAAGAATTGTTAACCGCAATACTGAAATGGCTATAAGATCTCCAGTAACTGAGAACAGTAAATTGTGCCATCATCCTCACTTTCTTCGTCACAAGCAGGTGCAATTAGTTTCAACAAATCACTTCCATAGCAGTTGTACAACAGACCCGTATAAATTCTGCTTCCCGTAGCTCCCGTCCTTCCGTTCATAATTTGTCTTCGTTAATGAGCACAAGTTCTTCTGATTGACTGCTCGTTTACACTTTGCTGTCGGATAATACTCTGTCTGCTTTTAATCATTCCTTTTCTGAAATCAAGTGCAGATTCCTTACCTTCTTCTGTTCTTCTTTTTTCAACAAAGAGCTAGCCAAAGCTGAATCATCACCAGTAGGTAAAATGTGTTAGTTGACTGTGCACACAAAAATTTTGATTCCCTTTCCACTTTTTTCAACAGCACTAAAATTCTCATATTATTCGATGATACACATACTTTTAACTTGGCCTTTGGAAAGATCACCCGCTCTTGTTTTCCCTGACTGATGATGAGTATATAATGGCTCAAAAGCTCTTTGAAAACAGAGAGCAGTTTGTGTACATTTAAACAAGCACACGTCTCGTCATCATCAAAACAGCTATTTCGTTTTATATATTTTTAGCTTTTCAAGTGCATTGGATAGGGGCCAAGAGGTTGGACTTTTTTTCCTGTTCTCGCATGCTCTTCACTTTTCGAGCCATACCGTTAAAATGTTGAAAAGATGCTTGCTCAAGTAGTCGCAAACTTCATAGTGAGGCAGATGTGTCCATGTGTTATGCGATTCGTATAATATGTGGCTACATTTCCCAACAATCTTGTTGAGTTGTTAAGCAGACAGCTTTATTTCACGTATTAAATAGCTGAATACCAATTGTTCAATGTGGCGTGCAATGAGCCTGAGATAGAACAAAGAAAATCGTCATGTCAAATGCATTATGCGACGATTGAGATATATAGTATGAAACCATAATCGCAAGAGTAGAAAATGATGGCACATTTATCCTTCTTAAAATGATTATGCTACGTATTCCATAGCACGCACGTGTACCGGCTTCTTCATTATGAAACAGCAGTCGCAGTCAAGTAATAGTGGGGGTTGCTTCGGACCGAGTGACACATAATAAAACAATAGGGTAATTACACCCTAGCATTTCACTGGACCAATTGCATGTTGTTGCCTTTCATTACCAAAAACCTGATTATATGTTGTCGTTTTGGTTTTAATGGAACATGAACTGCGCTTTCTAAAAATGATTATATGACTGTGATTGTTGCAGAAAAATCAGTTACGAATGTTTTGAGTTGAATTTATAGCACAAAAATAAAATATTCGTACAAAGAAATTCGTATTTGTGTTATATTAGGTCCCGCTGAATTTTAATTTTTTATTGGTTAGTAATGTCAATACTATGGTCAATACAAGAAAATGTCATTTTGTACACAGCTAATATGTTTCAAAATGCTGTATTGTTTATAACATGACACAATTAATGGTATTTTTAATTATAATATATTAACTTAACATGGACATGCTGTTATCTTATAGGAATATTATGGTAAATGTAGTTGACACTATGGACAAAATCTACTGGTACAAATAATTTCCTTTTAATGTAAAGCTGCATTTTTTGTTAAAGCTGAATAATCGAAATAGTACAAAGTAAGCATGAAGGCAAAAATTTTCTTTTGTTCAAATTACAAGATTCAATCCAGTTCGGCAGGAATATTAAATTTCCATCCATAAGTCACATATTGAGGCACATAGTCGGGCTCGGATGGCACAATATTATCAATCACAGTATTGGTGACGGTATCCACAATGTTATCGGGCTTGGGTGGATCCAGTTTAAAGTTGTAAGAATCTTGATATCTCGGTTGAGCTATGTACATAATTAAACAACAATATCAAATTAACATGCTTTCCTAAAATATACTAAAATATGTATATTTAAAGTGACTCACGTAAATCAGGATATCCACTTGGGGTAAACATGGGTGGAGCAGTTGGGATAACAGTCTCAGTACCCTTGAGCTCCTCAAACCTTGCTCGTAACGGCACCGTTCCAATCACAATTGGGCAAGAATGCTTAAGGTTGAATGCTACCCCAGAAACGTGAGCTTCCACCTACATACAACATGTTAAAACTTAAAGTTCTTATCTGAGAAGTACATATTATATCTTATCAACAGGGAATTACATTACCTTTAAAACATACTGAACATCAATAATCCTACAACCTCCCAATTTGGTCGGCGGAACTGGTGGCACCAGCAGTTCAGCACGCCAAATATCACTGTCACCCGGATCCACTCCTTGACTGCGCTTCATGTCAATAATTGGTTTAAAGCTTTGGTTTTTACTACTTTGTGCGAAAAATGTAGCTTCCTAAGCAAGTGTAAATCCCAAATTAATCATGCATCCATATATATTTGCATTATATAGTGCAGCTAGTTTATTACCTGAACTAACTGAGTCGAAATATCATTGATTCCCCTGGTGCTCAAATTATTGATTTCTACTTCAAGTCCAATAATTTCGCCGGGAACAAAGCCCTTATTTTTCAGTCTCACGTGCATGTCCAGCGGTCCACTGGCGCAGCACAAACAGCAAAAGGTTTTGGACGTTTTCCAGTCACCAGACTCTGCGGCTTGTGGGTCATTGTTAAGATCCACAATCGAGTTCACAGTGATGAACTGTTTAGCATTGTAATCAAATTTCCAAGACCGCTTCACATTTGCTTCCAGAAGATACTCTACTTTCCCGTGTTGACCAACATAACTAGATGGTAGATTCATGAGAGGGAGCTGAAAAGAGAATGGGTACGATGATTCCCCTGGAGGTATCTTGACATCACTTCGGCCATCTCCCAAAAGGTAGTTTTTAAAGTCGAAAAAGTTATCCGAGTCATCAAAGTTTTTTGTGACTTTTCTGTCTGTAGCATCATTTCCACTTCCGGTGCGCTCTGTCTTTTCCTCTGACCAATGAACACTGGCTTTTCCCTCAAACTTTAACTTCAGACCTTCAAGAACAAAGTAATGAGCTGGCCAACTTTGTCAGACAAATAATGCTGCAGAATATTTGTTTCAAACCATGAAAGGCATTGAAATGCATAAAAGCATAACTCACCCTGCGTATTTTTCTCACTATTTGCTCTTATGACCACTCTCCCTGATACCATTTGACCAGGGAAGTAGCTCATGGACGGGTTGTCCAAAAGAATGGCAAATTGATCCAGTGGCATTGTTTTAAATTTGATTTATTACCTTGAGCTGCAACGTTTCAGACTTCAGTATTGCTAGTTTTTTTGTGACCCAAATGTATATTTAGAGATCAACGGAAAGTGAAAGCTTGTTTCATTCGCAAACCATAATACTCTCCAGTTTATATTGACTGCTAAATCTACAAAAAGAATCTACTGCTCGGTGAATCACTGCAGTAGTATGCAGTAATCAAATGAGACAATGTGCCTCTATAACCTCGCCTTTTTGTCATAAACAAAACTGGATGTATACATACATGTAGTAGATACACAGAACTTGTTGAATTTCAGAAACGAATATGCATGCATTTATGAAGAAATAGAATGGTTAGTAGAAGTCGGCATATATGTACATTCAATGCATGTTATCCGATGATTCTATTCTTGATGGTGATGTTATAGCCAGACTTGCTTGTTTAGTACGATTGCATGCAACGTTTGGAGACATACCAAAAACTTGCTGTGCAATGCAGTTTCCTCCATACCATTCCTTACCTAATCAAATAATAGTGGAGGACAGATAGCAGTAGGTATGCGTGGTATGCAGATGCATTCATTTCAGATATGCGTGTTTCTGGATCCATGAGAGAATGTCTGCACAGAAACGCCCTAATGAAATAACTGCTAATGTAAATGCTAATTTTGTGGTAAATAGCTATAAACAAGAATTATTTAATTAAGTTCGTGTCTGCATAGTATTTATTTATTGTCTCTAAACATCAGTCTAAAAAAATGGAAGACATTTCAAGAGTGACAAACATGTCCACATCCAACTGGACACTCCTTGTGACCGGAAAACCATTTACGAAGATGCTCAATATGTCCACCATGACCGCATCCCTGGCACCACGACATCAACCCGGTTACTGTCATATGACAAACTCCACACCTTGCTACAGCTTTCCGGCACCTGAAACCGTTGATTACAAATCACAATCACAATAATTTTCCATAGAAAGATTCAAGGAAACCGTATATATAATGGTTTACAATGCATCGCTCCTACTTACTTATCACAAAAGTTTCCTGCTTTTTGCGTCAGCGGTTTTCCACACTTTCCACAGCATATCAAATATGATGTACTTTCTTGGGACAAGTGACCAAGCACTCCGCAATGTTTGATAACTACTGCAGCTTGTGCATATAATCTGTTTCTTTGAAGTAACTCGATATAAGCGTAACACCAGGCTTCCAAAACTCTTCGTTCAATTGGCAATTTGTAGAGAGGTGAAAGTACAAGCCAGACACAAACCGCAGTTTGCACATCCCCTAATCAATACAAAGCAGAGTAATTAAGAACTTATAAACTTATGTTTCACAGATAGCTAACAAGTCCACCAGTTATCTTTGTTTAACCTTCTTTAGCATGAAATTGTAGTGCTTTGGTAAGGGATTCAGAGAAATCAAATGCTGGTACGGGATCAACAAACTTAAATTTCAAGTAGCTAGTCCGGTTTTCCACTGCAACTGTTTCAATAGCTTCATCAACATCCCTTGGCGAACAGTCTTCTAAATGTAACGGAGGTGAGCCTTCCCTGATTTCATGGCGATGTTGAAACGCCTCAGCTGGAAGCACAGGGCCTTCCTATTTGTCATTTCAAATGAAGTATTCAATATCTTGTACAATAGCGGATGTAAAAACGAGCCTTTAAATGGTCTATTTGTATACCTGATTGATTTGAAATTCATATGTTGGTCCTGCCGACATAAATAAATTTTGAGTCATGTGCAGTCCCGAAGCGATTTCTCCAAGAACATCTTGACTCTCTAGCTCTGAGCTGGAATGATTTTGGTCATCATCAGAAATGTGATCCTCGTTGTCTTCTTTGGGTTTCGGAGGTGCCTGCGATACGTGATTAGGTGTTGGAACAGTCACTTTGGTCGTTTCAATGTGTGGAACTGGTTCAGTGACGCGTGTGTTGAGGAACAATTTGGTTATTTCCCACACAAGTGCTACCTGAAATTTACATTAACTGTTGTAATTGCAAAGCATAGGTGAAATTAATTAATACGAATAATAAAATAATCAATTCACCGATTTCATATTCAGTGACAATGCAATTTTAGAATTAATGTCACAGAGTTCTTGGGCACTCTTTCCGATGAGCGTATATCTGGATACAGAAAGAATACTCTTAAAATATATGCATAGACATTGTCAATTGTAGAATTTATCGAACATTTTTTCTGGCTCTACCTTTCTGCGCATTCAACACGAAAACCATCGCGCAGTAACCTCCCAGCTTCAAATGTAAAAAATAAGCTCCTAGCCATATGAAACTGTTCATCTAACGACGCTGTTTTCCGGCTACACAAAAAACAACCATGCATGTAACACATACGTTATATACATAATATACTTTTTTAAAGTATAATTATTGGTATTTCATTACTTGAATATTGGAAACCGTGGTGGTGCCGCAGAGTCACTTTGGTACGTTGTAACAGCTTGAGCAATTTCCCCTCTACGAACATTTACAGCTAATGCTTGAGGCATAGCTTTGGAGGCTGGTCTTGTAGCGTCTCTAAACACGTGCTGCCAAACTGTACAGTCCTGTCAAATGAACAAAATAAATCAGGTTCCACTAAATCGCAAGTTAAAAATCTTGTTAAGGTCATGAACATACTTTTGACGTTGAGAGGAATATGTGAGGACTGCTTTTCCATATTATTCCTGTAGCCACGTCTCTAAAAAATTAAAAGTTGGTTTACACTCAAAAGCTAAAATCCATTAAGTGCTTCAACACTGGTGGCAATGCTATCTTTTTTATCAAAGTACTTGTGTTTTTCAAAAGCTGCAAAAGGTACAAACGGCCTACGAACATCCCAAACGCAAACCGATGCATCTACAACTAATGAGGTGCTTCCAATATGATTCTTCCGCTGCGGTCTCCACTTAATTCTTCCTACTGACGCCACAGTTGCTATACTATGCTCTAGCGATGCCACACTAAAATTATTAGACATGTCCATATACGTTTTAATCATTTTAAAGGGATACCTCGAAAGCTTAGCTTGAATAAAATGAAATTTAATAAGTTACTTTGTAACTGTCCAAACTTTTATTGCACGGTCCCGTCCGCCTGTGGCTAGTATATTTGGAGAGTCTGGGTGCCAGTCACAGCCTACAAATTTCATACCAATTTTCCATTACGCATCCAACATTTGCTTAGATATAGTAACTGAGCTTACTAAAGACTGGGCCAGAATGGGCTGTGAAAGTTAAGAAAGGTCGCTCTCCTCCTTTCCTGACATCCCAAAGCTGAACACTACCATTTTCGCTGACTGAAGTGAATGAAAAGTTGTTTTTAGGAAGAAATTGCACATCCCGAACACTTTCTGAATTGCTGTAACGATATATATGGAAAGCATGAACACGGATATGTGAGTCTAATCTTAACAATTGTAATACTTATTATTTTACCTCTTGAATGTAAGTTTAGCCTCTCGGACCCTCAAATCAAAGCATTTTACAGTTCCATCTTGACTTCCGGACAAAAGCATGAAAGGATCTGTTGGATGAAACACTACCTGCAATATGATGCAAAATGTATCAAATTTCATTGATGAAATTTGCATCACCAAAACCTAAACTAAGCCAAGTATTTTAAATTTCATCATCATACTTTGTGGACAGTTCGTTGATGATCTGCAAATACATGTTCTTGCTTTGCACGTGTGATTTTTGACAAATTCCATAGCACAACGGCCCCATTGGTTGCTCCAGTGGCAATTAAATTCTCATCTAAAATGCTCCAGACGACATCGTTACAGGAATAGTTGAGATTAAGATTCTTTCCCACCCGAAGATTTACTTTTTCAACAAAGCAATCCTCTTCAATTGACAAAATCTTGAACACTGGAAAGCACATTTCAGGTCAGGATTTTACTTTTGGGTCTTTCTCACATTAAAAAGGTATTCTATAGCAAATTACCATTGCGTCCGGCAACCACCACGTGGGAGTTGTCTTTGGACAATGCCAGCGCATTAGCAGGACCATCACCCAAATTGAAGCTCATAGACCGGGTACTTGCATACGATCCACTTTCACCTCGTGACATTGCAAAGATAAGTGAGATTTCGAGAAAATTAAAGCTTTAAAAATTTCATAAAAACTTATCCAAAAGCATTATTGCTCTTTCTCAAAATCATGAATGCAAAATGCTTTGATTTCTTATGGATGAAAAGTTTTTTCAACATTTTCAAACATTTGCTTTGGATTAAACATATTTTCTGTTCCCATCTTGAAAGCTTTTTGATACACTAAACTAAAAAGACAACAAATGTTCCCCACTTTTGTTTTGACGGACTGTTTTGGGGATACGGTTTTATGCATACATACATAAGTCTATGCATAACCTACCACGACGCATCATAAGATTTGAACAGATGATGGGGTTTAGGAAAGCCAAGGATTGCCAATCGGCTGCTTCGTTCTGTCATCATATAGTAATGCAAGATACAGAAAAAACATACACGAAAGCTTTATAAAAAGCTTTCTTTATCAACATACTCATGCAGTCATACAGTAGTATAACAGGTAAAATGTATCTACCGTATGAGTGTGCAGAAAATGTACACAAAATATCGATAAAATAATAAAAGTTACCGTGCTATAGTTGTATAATTTAGTTTCGACTGAAACTGACATTTTACATTTGGAATTTCTCAGTGGGAAAAGCTATTCCCAATAGTTTCTTACTGAATATGTTCTAAAATTGGAGCGATCACACAAAAATGAGATCTTGGAAAGGGCGTCTCATAGATATAGCTCAATTAAATTTGATATCCTCAAACCCAACGGATTAAGAGCAATCATCAACGGAACCACCGTTTCAAATATGAGAGTGTAAATTAAAACACTTGCTCTGATTAAAAAATTCGCACAAAGAAATTAGCGCAATTGATGTGAAAAGTTTTAGTTCAAAAATCAAAATGTTCTTCACGGACCTCTTTCTCACAAGGGGAAGGCTTCCAATTGGGAGTTTCCTCATGTTTATCGGAGGATTCAGCATGGGCTCATGGCTAACATTATTTCACCAGCTCCAACTGGAAAAAGATCTTGATCAGCATGATCTCAATGTTGTTGGTCATCATACTCATGAACCATTCCTTCTTCTAGTCATTCTTATCATCTCAGCCCCCAATAATTTTGATTTGAGGGACACCCTTCGCTCAACTTGGATAAAACTGAATCCCGGTGGGAAATCAACGAAGCATTTGTTCGTCATCGGAACCCAAGACTTGTCTCCCGATTTGGGAAGACGAGTGGAGCAAGAGCAGCTAGTACATGGCGATTTACTCCTACTACCTGAAGTTGTAGACTCTTATCAAAATCTGACTTTAAAACTAACAGAAAGCTTGACATATATTAGTTCTTCGGTACCATTTAGATACGTTTTGAAGTGTGATGATGACTCTTTTGTGAGAGTGGATGCAGTGGTAGATGAGCTAGAAGAGACAAGCCAGAATCCGGGGGAAGCCTACCTCCAAATATAGTGCTGGGGAACAGTGCTACTTTTGGGGATTCTTTGATGGGAGGGCAAAGGTGAATAAGAAGGGAAAATGGAAGGAGGAAGATTACAATTTGTGTGATCTCTATGTACCCTACGCTTTAGGAGGGGGCTACGTGATCAATAAGTTGTGCTCTGATTTCATTGTAAGGAATCAAGCAGTTCTTAAAACTTACAGCAATGAAGATGTCACTGTGGGCACTTGGCTCTCCGTCATATCTCATGAGAAAAGGTGACATTCAAAATTAATTTATATCTTTTTATTTATAAATGATTTTTGAGACCGCTTATACCATTCTATTACTATGCACAATTTGTAATCACATCTGATAATTTTTGTTTTTAGACATGATGTCAGATTTGACACGGAATATCAATCTCGAGGCTGCAGTAACAAATATTTAGTTCAACATAAAATCAGCCAAGCTGAAATGATAGAGAGATATCAGCATTTGGTGAAGACTGGAAAATTATGCCCAGAAGAATTCAAACGGCGACCGTCCTATGAGTATGATTGGACAGTACCTCCATCACAATGCTGCAAAAGAAATGCTACGATAATATAATAATATGCATATTGAGTGACAATTACAGCATTTTAGATTAATATGGGTTTGTGTTTTTCTGTACATGGAAAATTATGTATTTGCAAAGCGAACAATGTGTATTATGCACCAATTTAAATTTCAGTGACACAGCTACAATGACTTTACATTTTAAGTCTCTTCGTCAAATGAAAATTGTTTTTATTATTGTTTCTGTTTGCATTTATATAGAAAAAATAAACATTTAAAAACAATTTTGATGGATAAATTAAATCAGCAATTACAATTTTATTCAGGTCCTCTCATCGTCAGTTTCAGTAAACTCATTTTACAGCTTTGATTCAGCATGGATTGCGACTACTGGGTCTTCACTCACGTTTGTTAGAGAAATTTGTGCTTTTCCATCTGAACCAACAGTTACAGTAAGTCCTGTGCAGGATCCATTTTCCTTGCTTCCAGTGATGACATCACAGTATTGACCAGCAGGAAGACAAGTCTGGTGAAAGTAGGTTTTTAAAAACATTAAAAATTTATCATGTTATGCAAAGTTTAAACCGAACATACGATGGTTTTGCTGTATACCTGTAAGCTGGCGTTAAGAGGAGAGTTGTCACCATTGATGGCAATGAAGCCCTTGCCCCCACGGCAGAATGCAATCTGATTACTTCCATTATCCCACCAATCATTCAAGGTAGTTCCAGCAACAACGTTACGGAACTTGTTCATGTTGTAAATTTGTCTCCATCTGTGCTCACAAATCCAACCGCTTCCACATGTCCCATCAGGATTAATTGGGACTGGGAGTGTGTTACCATTATTGTTTGGTGGTCCAGTCTGAACATTTAGTACATTCAATTGATGTGTTAGTATTTTAATACTATAAGATATGAATAGCTGCTAGAATCTTAAAATAAGCTTACCCAGTCTTCATCAAAATTGTAAGATGACATGACTCTAGTGAGACCATAAGGATGAGCAAGCATGAAAGCAGTAGCCATCTTATACAATCTGGACACCTTGAAAGTGAGGATATCTGCTCCGCCACCTCCGTGACCTCGTTGATTATCGTGGTTATCAATAAAGACCAGTGAGTTACCATCCGGATACATCCCCCAGCCCTCTCCCCAGTTGACGAGATATTTGAGTTGATTTTTTCCTCGGAAAGCTTCTCCCAAAAATCTTCCATACTTGAATTCAGTAACTCTGCCAATTCCAAAGTAGTCGTTTCCTTTAATTGGCTCGCTGTCTCCTTCAATAACCTCTTGATAAATCAAAGGCCTGGCTCCAGCTGGGAATCCATGCTCAGTTGGAAGATTATTGAGTCTGTCCAAAGTGGCTTTCATATCTTCTGGCCACATATGCTTGGCAGCATCAACACGGAATCCAGCAACACCATAACCAGTAAGTTTGTTCAAAAAGTCGGCAATGTGTTGTCGAACGTATTCCTTGCCACCAGCAAGATCCCGGAGACCTGAAAGTTCGCAATTACGAACTTGGATAGGGTCATTGTAGTTTTCGATACCTCCGGAACCAGAGGGGCAGGTAGAGCGATCATTGAAATCTTGAGCAGAGTATTCTGGGTACTGTTTGTTTGGACCGCTGAAGGTACTACCACCAGTGCCCGTGCAACATACTCCACCACCAGTCATGTGGTTTATGACGGCGTCAACATAAATACGGACTCCAACAGCATTACAGCGTCTGACCATGGATGCAAATTGCTGCTCGGTTCCAGATCGTGTTGTCAGAACATTGTAAGAAACTGGCTGGTAGCGTTCCCACCATGGCCGGAAAGGATCGTTGATCACTGCGTTCTCATGTACTGGAGATGTCTAATCATATTTAAAAGGCGATTCCAAAGTATTAAAAAACTGTCGTTGCAAATTGTAAAGGGTACCCCGTTTGAAGGTCTATGCATTATTAATTCCTTTTTACCTGAACACCAGCGAATCCATTTGGCCCCAAAAACCTCTCACATTCTTCTGCAATATCATCCCATCTCCATTCAAACAAATGAACAATGGAACTCCGTCCAGGTGCAAAATGAGGGTCCCATTGTGCAAGCGCACACCCAACAAGGGCAAAAACTAAAGTTGCTTTGATAAAAGACATCCTCGCTGTAACCGTCGAAAGCGGTGTAACAACTAAAATTTTGAAGGAGACTTTCCAGTTTATATATCTACATAACGAACATCTTCCTAAGTAATTTCATTTGTCCGGGCACAACTCAGGATAACAAAATGACGATGATTGATGACTTTGATGAAGTGCAAATAGGTTGTAATTGACATAATCGATGGTTTCGTGTCAAAAATGCCAACTTGATGATTTTCTCCTTATCATTTTGCATGTAAAATTGTTTTGACTACTCATACGACCCAATTGCACTAAATGATAAAGCTGCGACATATGAAATTAGAGTCCTTAAATTGAAGACATTAATCAATTTGACTCTTTGACAAACAACTTCACCGAAGGTCTAATCGAGCTCTGATTTTATGATTGCATTAAGGACTACTGTTTATTTTTTCATGTTGAGTTTGGGGTAAAGTGTACATTACATATATGTCCAGCGATTATCAAATATCCAGTACAGCGAAGTTATAGATTTGGGAGTCATCAAAAAATTGAAGTTGTTTGTTTGAATTCAGTCGGGTTCTGTTGCAACTGCGTATCTAATTACTGAAGATAATAATTATTAGGAATATGATCATCGATCAGATATGAGGTGCGAATGTTTATAAGTTACATTGTGTAATCACGATTTATTGATGTCACACTTTAATAACTTTAGGTACAGTACAGCTTCAATAATACAAAGCTAATAATAGTTTTGAACTCTTCTAGGCTTCAATTTAACCTTGTCCTAACGTGTGGAACAGAACCAATTCAATATATGTAAATGCACTCATCATACGACCACAGCTGAAATATACCTACTTAATGAGCTAAATTTTGATACATTATTCGCAATCGCAGCTTGTTTGCTCATTTACGGCTGCTAATAATAAGGATGCACATAAAAATCGGCACTTGAACGTTAACAAGAAGAGAAAGTGGTGCGTATTAACATTTGGAATCTAGCGTGTGCTCATCTCAAAAATCATTACCACTGGTAATCTACAAGTACGTGTGATGATGGGACGTCATTCTACTTGCCCTTCTCTAAGGTTGAGCCTAAAACCATGATACAAAAGGTGTGCTAGATGCCTGATTACAGATTGCATTCATGCAAACATACCGACCAATGTGTAGGCGTCACTCTAGCGTATACCTACACAATATTATGTACTTTAGCCGTCTTTTGTAACGCACGATCTTTATATTTTCACCAAACATGGCCCTTTTCATACGGATGATTTGTCGAAACTTGAGTAGCATTATGAGCATGATGAAGATAGAAGAACATGAAAATTTGACAATGGGTTCTTCTCATCCATCCGTCCTTGTACAATATTGAGTAGTAAAAATCACAAAAGAATGTTAGAAACAGGCACGTACATAAAGGAAATATGAAATATGTAGAGTTTTCTTCATTTCACCTTGTCTTAATCGGGAATACTTCTACTTTAGCATGGTCGCAGAACGGATTCATAATCATTAGATAATAAAATATCGTACGTGATTTTTTCAATAATTTACTACCAATATTCTGTCGATGTGCCGACGAAATTTTTGCTCAAATATTAAATTATTTCACCTTCCTCATCAATTCTTTCAACCGTTTGAACTTTAGCCGTGCTCCCACTTATGCGTGGATATTTTTGATTAGATAACTCATTGAAATAATGCTTTTTATCGGGCATCCTGTGCCACTGCAGTGTGTTTGTGCATGATAAGATTATGTATCATCAGTTTCAGCGAGCATTTAAGCATCGGTTTAGTATTCATTGCATGCATACTCCATGTTAAAATTTTCAACTTTGAGTCTAACTCTGTATTAAATTTACACGACCATCCTTGTTCCGTTTCATTGAGCACATTTGCGGTTGACTCTACTGTCGTCAATCGTGAACCATATTATAAACTAATTTCCAATTCTCAAATGGCCAACGTAAAAAGGTTCTCTTATCAGCCCAATTTTTCACAGGACGGGAAATGAAGAGTCGCTTATTCTTTTGTGTATTGTGCTACATTTGACACTGCTGTGGTAATGGTTTACTACATGCATGAATATAATGCTAAATGTCCTAAGTGTTAAGATTGTGTAAGCATTATTGACAACGATGTGATGATGATGTACCGTTGATGGTCAAATAAACAAGCTGTATAGATTTTACAAGTGGTCCACACTCCATACCACAGTAGTCAACAAGTGATGAAAGATTGAGTGATGCTGTGTGACTGTGCGTGTTCCAGTGTAATTTTGTGACATAATAAAAATAACTTATTGAATTTATCTACAAGCAAAAATGTAAATACAAACAAACTCATGATTTCTTAGCACAAATTTTATTTTTGCCTAACACGATATGTAGTGCGTAGTTGTGACTTTTACTAATAAAATTAGACTTTCCGTAGGCGACTGTTTTTAACTGGCCCGTTTGCATTTGGAATTTAACAACAGGGGATAACTATCTTGCTTTAGTTGAGCTAGAAGTAATTTCACCTAAATATATCATGTCACAACTTTGTTGGTACAGGGTGTGGGATGGCAGCCATGAGAGGTTTAGGCGGACAGTTTTCATACTGGCAGTAATTGACTTGGTATGTGAATAAGTTGTTACATTCTTTTAAATTCAAGATTTGAAAGAAAAAATGAAGAGAATGTGATCTTATTCATCCCCACAGTTCATTATCAGCAGCATTATCACATATGTTGGAATCTCACTTTGGAATGTCGCAGTAGTACCGGATGGACCCGTAGAACAGCTTAACCATAGACACACTATTGATAATGAAACTCACTCAGAGTTTAACGGAACAGCAATATCATTGTGTGGGAACGATGCAAGTGAAGATTATGGCTGTCAAAATGTAACTTCAAAGTTTTTGGATAAAATTGCACCGACTCCATATTTTGCACGTAAGTACATGTAATATGATGAATAATCTGCATATCTAGTTTAGAAATTAATAAATGATTCCGTTTTTAGTTGTAGGCCGCCGAATCGCCAAGTCAATCCAACTGATTATCTACACTTGCCAACTATTCATGACAGTCTTATTGATTCGGGGATTGCACTGGGTAAGAATAAAAAGGCTTGTGAAACGAATATGTTATTGATATATGTATACGTATGAGTCAATAATCAATCTTTCTTGGTTTTAGACTGACACCCAATCCATGAGAACGTGGCTTATCGTGACAGAAATCATAACAACTATAATTTTACTCGTTCTAGTATTAGTTCTTTTTGGAAATTTTAACTTCATATCCGTTCTCATTACCTGTGGCTACTTGATATACCAATACATCATGATACGAACTGTTGCAAGATTCATTAGGAGGACGGAAATTGAGTTGACACAGTTCGGGTCAATTGTTGACTTTTAGTAAAATGCAGTAGCTGTCTCTCAATGATTTGCTCTTTGAATTTACATTCCATAAAAGTGCAGATATGTAATTGTCAATTTTATGCTTGTTGATAAAGAAAAAGAAACGTTACCAGTAAAGTAGCAGTTGCCAAACACGTTCAAAATATCTTGTAATTACTTCAGTGATAATTGTGCCGCATAAAATTTAACATTAATTAACTTTTTCTAACACATTTAAATGATTTCTGGGTTTTCATTAAAGAATTATTCGAGTTTCATTGCAATTACGCTATGACTAACGCATTGCAAAACGGCTGTTTCGAGATAATTATTCATTTGTGCATAGCAGACATGAAAAGACTATTTAGATGGATTACCTTATCTCTTTTTTCATAAACTGAAAGTCAAAACAAATGGAAACGCCAAAAGTCACCGTATTTATATTTGATGGCGATTTAATGCTTTTTGCATGCACCGCGTGTTTTATATATAGATAGTCCATGGTTTGTGACCAAACCCCTAACAAAGAATTTCAGTCCAATCCACTAAAGATAGTCTACACTCGACAACATATATCATCCTTCTTCAAGATTATGCAAATAAAATTGAATAAGTGTATTTGCTTACCTTCAAAATTATATAGCTATTATGGTCTTGCGATGTACGGACGACCACCACATATGTATGCTACAGTTTGTCGCATAAACAAAAATGTCTTACCTATTACATTGCATTTTTCTAGATTTAGGATTTTAGCAGCGACATCATGAATAATGTGCACGTGAAGCAAAGCGAACATTGCATGACATGATCTGATGCCAAATTAGATTAATATGTTCCACAAATACATGGTCCATTACCTACCAGAACAATATTCAGTTCTATTAGCTTTTCCCAAGCATTTCATTTCATCATTCTTGCGAAGCCTACAAAGACACAGCAACGCATCGACGTACTTTTGGTTAGCATGTGAAACTGGATAAGATAAGTAACAAGATTTACACCAACCAACCAACCCCTTAGAAGTTTCATAATACTAATCTAGTTATTACTAGTATATGCTTTGGGCAGTTCTTCAGCTACAAAGCACAGCATATAATGTCCACACTTTTTAAAAGTGTGAGGTTTCAATAGGGTTTCTTGAAGTATCATACCTTGGCATGTTGTTACTCGCTGACTAAACAATGTTGAAATATGTGGTGACCATCATCTATCCAGGTCCATCCATACTCTCAGAACCCAAAATTCCAACATACTCACATGGTTCTGAACTGCGTATTTTACAAGATGAGTCAGTTTATGAAGCAGCATGTAAACAACTTTTTTGTACACATGTAGATTTATCCTCCTAATGTATGCAACTTGTTTAGGAGAATCTCCTATAGTTTATGCTCCAGAAGAATGTATACTGTTATTGTGACCATTTCCAAATAATCTTTGGCCGAAAGTGCGGTGGAATGACTTTTTAAAGATAACAAAGAAGTTTTAACAAACAGATTTTAATCATTTTAATGATGGACCTCTATTTAATGTTTAGGGTAGTTTGTGATGTTCATCAAATGATGACAAATCAGTGATTATGTGAGAATTTTGGGTTATGAGACAAAGCTGTGTGTAATTGTCTCGCAGCGATGTATCGCCTTCAGGGAAATGTGTCCCTCTTCAAAGCTTTAATTTTCTCGTACTTTGTTGTGCAAGTTGCTTGTGAGATTGATTTAGGTATATCACAGTTACTCCAAGAACAAACATATATAGTTGCAACTCGTTGCATTTTGTTCTAATGAATTTATGCAAAATGCATAATTATTTAGCATGTTCATGATTGTTCTGATTTATTGATATAGGACAACAAGACTATACTGTTGATGAGGTCAGATGGGGTCTTACAGATACCAACAAGACCAACACTTGCATTATTCTTAATGGAATCATCCAGATAATTGTTCCATACAACACTGCTAATTCAATGGTATTCGCTAGCAAAATTTACACTAAAGAGTCATTAGTGTAATTTGTTAACTTCCATTTCACTTATTATTGACAGACTGGCTTGACCTTGCTGAACGTCCCAAAGAATGCAACTGTTTTTGGATCGTGCGGGCGCTTTACTGAAAATATGACCTTATCATGGTTTCCAAAGTCCGGTGTTGAAGAGGATGATCCTCCAACAAATCAGCATAAGATTGAACTAATTTTCAAGAAAAAGGGAGAAACTATTGGGGATCCGAATGGTATAACAACTGAACCATTTTATGAGCTTGAATCTGTTAACGCAGTGTTTTATGCTGGTGAAACTGAATTCCCTAATTTTTCGCATGACAGTAAGTACATATTTTAAATACATTTCATATTTTGGAACATCATTCATGGTATACATTTTGCTCATTAGTGAAATTACTTTTCAGAACCGGAATATACGTTCCGTGCATCAAACCTCGGGATGCTAAGTGCCCCCGTTGACCTGTCGTACTTTTGTCAGTCAACACAAGTAGTAAATTCTGAGACAGATGAAACTACGCTTGTGTTGTCTTACCTTCAAGCTCAGGCGTTTCATCAGGGCCTTAGTGATACGGGTCCGGATGGAGTAGATTTTGGCCCACGTAAGTCAACCGATACTTTTTGATTGTTGGTGGTTAATCAGCATTGTCTTCTAAAAACAAAAAAATTATGTTGGTTGTTGATCTATATAGGTTCTTACTGCCCGAAGGATGGATATCAAATGATCTTTACTGTTGTTGGTTGTGTTATGATGATGACCCTCTTGGGTGCTGCTATTTTTATAATTTTAAGCAGAAAAAATCGCGAGGGATATGCATACCTCTAAATGTATCATGTTTTAGGATTTTGGTGCTACTTACTGAGCTCCTTTAAGAAATTATATAACTGAAAAGTATTGAAATTTTGAAATGAATCCAAAACTAATTTTATGTACGTTTGCCTGCGTTTTATTATAACAGGAATAATTTTATACAGAATTAAAATTGGTATATGAAACCCACGAAATTATTGCAGTATTATATACTTTATTTTTTACAAAATCAACCAAAAATTTCTATTTACTAAAAACTAGGTACATCAATGGTAGACAATTTTTGCATAAAACACTTAAACTTTACCAGATCATGCAACATATATGGACTTTACTCTCAATTTAAATCATTCATTCATTTGAACTTCTGCCTACTTCTGTAAGTAACGAAAGAGGGATACATATATAATATACATCTTGGCCACACATCAACCGTAAATTACCTTTTAAAGGGAGCTCTGCAACACGTCGAAATAACAGAGTGGACACATTATTCCTGTCCCTTCTTTAGCCATCTATTATGAATACATGCAATACATCTTATATAGGGACATTTCCAAGCACAGCATCCCGATAAGAACATTTCCTTCCGCTTTGTAAGTACGGTAGAAAAAACTCTTTGTTCTTTCCCTCTTCCTCCTTAATGTCTATCCTTCTTATTGCAATGAATGACATTATGTACAGAGAGAAAACAAGCACAAGTACAGAGCATCCTGAAAAGTCCAAATAGAAAAACTAAATAATATACATTCGTTATTCTATTATATTTCGTATTTTTCTCACTGTTTCCTCCTCTTCTATCTAAAATAAAAGAGACAGTTGGAAGAATAAAGGAATCAAAGATCAAGATTGAGGGTCTTTGCTAAACAAGTGGGGTCCCCAGAGAGAAAATAAAGGCGACGACGACGAGTACATGTGTGGCAGTGGCATGCTTGTAAATAGCGTACGCATACCTACGCTATTCATAGCAGTTTTTTTGTTGGATTTGTATTTGTACATTGGTCAAGTCAAACCGTAAGTAAATGTAACGTACGGCAAAAAGTTACACACTGAAATTTTTGTACTTATACATTACTTAGCATTGATATTCTCTTGACTGGTCAAATAAAAGAAAGTAAAGACGTGTAACAAGAATAATATAAAGATAGCTTACATATTTCAGTTGGCAACTTTAGGCCTTTTTTCTCCTGTCCACTTCATCGAGTGTTCAAACGATGGAATGGGATTCCATATTGTGGTACTATATATGCGTCTTGTAAATAGAGAGAGAGAGAGAAGTGAAAGTGGTATGGAATGTGTCGTTTTTCCACTCCTTTTCTTTTCCCCATTTTCTCTCGTCTTATTTCTCTTCTCCAGATTTACTCTGCTCACACTGTATAAAAAGTGTAGAAAAATTTAGTGCATTTCATGCTTTTCAGTAAGCCATATGGGAAACGGGACATAATAACGACGGTGTCCATACTTCTCTTTCGACAATATGCTATGTTCCTTGTTTTTTTACAGCACACGTCCAAACCCTGAAATGCTCCTGTTGTTGGTCTCTCTAAAATAAAGAGCCAATGTCAGTGAATCTTCATTTAGCATTTTTCTAACTAGTATTTCTTTTAAAACACCCAAAGAGATCTTGATCTATGAGTCTTCAATACTCCCTCTGGGAATATTAACATGTTTCTTTTCTGATGCCGTGGCTGTTTGTTTCCTTTGAGTAAAGTGGAGAAAGTGACCCTTACTTTCAGCTCTGCTCCGTCTCATACCCTGGTTTTTCCTCTGGTGGTGAGATAGGTGAGCTTTTGTTGGACTTTTGAAATAGAAAAATGGAGGGGGATATAGCGTTCCGTTACGAGGCAGATGTACGGTGGCGAAAAAAAGACAGGCGACAACCTTTAAAAATATGCTTTGTTCTAACGTTATATATTGCCTTGAGTAAAATGGACAGTTACACTTTTGCCAATATCTTAATGGATATATAGCCATTCTTTAAAATATTTTCTTTACAAATAGCATGCTACCAACAACGAGCTTATTTTACGTACCTGAGTTGGTGTTGCCTTTTGTTCTCCTTTTCACCATCATTGTTATAAAAAGCAACCGTAATTTTTTCACTTTCTTTCCTTTAAAAAGCAATGGAAAGTGATTGGGAAAAAAAGGAACAAAAAAATATCATCCCCATCTTGTCAATGCCAATGTGGTCGTGTATTTATACTTGATCCATTTTTTCAGCTTGGAAATACTTTTAATCCAACGCGATGAGAAGTGGAGAAAGGCAAAACAAAAAAAGAAAGGGGAAATTATTCACATTCACACTGATTTTTCCTTTTGGAGATGAAAAGGAAAAATGAACGACAGATGAATTGTTGCAGACTTCCAATATTCCACATTTTTTAATATTTCACTTTTTGCGAGCAGCAGCAATGGTTAATGCAAATCAAAGACATTCTTTATTATTATTATCATCATCTTCGCTCTGACTACTGAGTGCGCGACTGTCGCAATCAATTTCCCCCAGCTCCATCGGCTGTATGTTCGTTAATACGGAATACGGTACAAATCATGCATTTTAATTTTTCCCGTTCTTCTGGTCTCACTCAAAAAACGGCTCCTGACTCGGTTGATTAACACAAGTTCTCACCTGTCAGATAAAAAACTTTCATCCAGCCCCATAAATGGCATGACCGTGGCGTTTTTCTCATTACTACATGATTTTCTGTCACTTTATTATACACATCTGAATCAGATAATGACACAAAAAGGAGAAAAAAGGGACAGGGCTGTGGGAAGAAAAAAAGAAGAATGAAAGTTGAATAGGGATTAAGGGATGTATTGATTGTCGTGTACTCTGTCTGTTTCCTCATTTTTCTTCTTTTCTATGTATGTATACCAGTCGCAACACTCAATATTGTTCAAGAGTATAATCAAACTGTTGAGAAGCGGTTGTCGACAAAGAAAAGAAGGAAAGAAGAAAAAAAAACTATGAAAAATTTGCTGTGGCTTTCCTTTTGGCAAGCAAAAAAGGGGAAAGCAACAAGCGTGTAGTAGTGGTTCTTCATGGTCTCTTTTTGTGTGGTGGTTGGCGTGTGTTTGGAGCCACACAACAGAGCCAGTGCTTGAGAAGAGCTAAAAAGCAGCTTGCATGGATCATCACATCCTCTTCAAGTCTTCAGCCCTCTTTTGTGTGTGCTGTGCTGTTTTTCTGCCCTTTCTCTCCTCTCCCCTTCGTTACTCTGACTTTTGCCTTGAAAAGAGCTTTTCAGTTTGGTACACAAAATCTCTGCTCTTTCTCTCTCTCACACACACACTCGCGTTCGTTGTATAGGGACAGTCTATTTGTTTCTGTTAACAAATTCATTGTTCCTTTCTCACACACCACTTGCTCTTCTTGTTTGTAGAAAAGAGTGTTTTTCTGCTGGTTGGTTAGTATATTAATTTCTGTTTTTTTACATTTTATCCACGTCATTAGTTTTAATTAAGTTAATCAAATTGAACCTCAAATACTCACAACTGAATCAAAAGATGAAAATAAATGCGTAACATTTTTTCTCATAATAACATCTTTTCACCGAGCTGGAGCATGTGTTGAGTTTGAACTCATTTCCATTTCATATTGCACTCAATCCTCATTATCCATCGGGGTATTTAACACGTTATCTCTCGGAAATGGCTCCGTGTCCATAATAATGATGATGATTACTTTAGTTTTTTCTGCTCTTCCACACCAACTCCATTTGAAGCAATGTAACAGGAGAGCTTTCATTTTTATGAAGTGTGGTGGTACAGTATTTAATACACAACATAACGCAAACCTGGAAACTTTTAATCACATTTCGCGTGAAACGAAGAAAGCTTTCCAGTCTGCTATCTACTTCATCTCATTATTTTCAATCATAGTTATCTACGTACAGGAAATAATATTTGATGACAAATGACTGATATTAATACTAATCTGCAAGTTTTAGTTCATTTGTGATACACAAAGCGCAAAGATGCAATAGAAAAAGTATGAAAATATCTGTGATTTACGGATGATGAGTCAAGTTTCCACTGCTATACACAACACCTTTAGTAGCTTGTTCATTAAGCGAGGGATGCAAATTAAAGACTTGTCTAAACTCCGAATGAAATGAAGATGCAACATTTTAAATAACTTTTGCTACCGTTCTCCTCCATGCTAATTTCAAATGTAATCATCAATTTCTCTTTTTCTGCCCATTTCGAATGAAACAGTAGTCGCCTTATTGGCCCCGCTGACATTTTAATTGCACACCGCCTGGCAGGTATTTTCACAAAGTAACATAATGGGAAGATTACCTATGATATGAATTTTACCTGATTTGAATGCTTTTTGTTTTTCACTACAAAATTTCTTGCAACGTAATTTTCTCTGTTGTAGGGTGGACATGCAGTTTACTCATTTCTCATCGTGGAATCCTTTTTTCATTAAAACCTTAAAACCCCGATCTCATTATTTTTAATCCTGAACAAATCCCTTTTTCTGACCTTAATTTTAGTCTGAGCCTAAAAATACATTATATATTGAAAAATCCTTGTTGTGAAAGCCCACACAGCAGCGTTCCGCCACAGACACTTTTGTGAAAGTAGGTTGTCTTGTGAAGCAAAGTTGCCTATGTAATCTTGTTCTTCGAATTTAGAGTCTACGATTCCATCTATTTTTCAGTAAATGTCCGTTGTATTTCATCTCAGTTTTCATAATAATGTCTCCAGGAAGAAGGAAACAAGACACGATGATAAGGGCCCTTACTTTCTGGCCACCCAAGACAAGTTTTAAAGAGAGTATATATCCAAGCAAACCAAATACATACCTTTACACTGTCTTGCTCACAAGTAAGGTATGCTAATAATGAGGAATAAAACATACCTCCCATCTTTTGTGTGGGTAAAAGGTGTAATAAGTACAGAAATGTATGTACTTACCTTCCTGTGATGTAGACAACTTGGTATGCTTACACCTTCATCTTTTTGCAAAAAAAAATTCATGTGAACGTAAAGCCGAGACGAACCTCCAGCAAAAAGTGGCATCCGATGAGAGGAAGCCCATTAAAAGAAGGGAAACGTCTGAAGATGGCCAAAGTAAAGTGTACTTTTCTTTTTGAGCGATACACGTTAACGGGGAGTTGCTGCCTCATCTTCCCACTATTACTTATGCTACTAATGGCCTAAGCTGCACTTTAAAATGTGGCAGTGGAAACTATAAACTTGAAGATATATTATATCCATAGCTTTGCATTTTCAGAATGTGGCTTCTTCTTTTATAATATCCGTCTCGCTCATATCATCTCCAAAGAGAGGAGGAGGAGAGAGGGTTAGGTTTCGTATTGTTGTAAGCAACCAACAAACCAACCCTTATTATCCATATTATCTTTTGCTATATAGTGCTTATCATGTTGGTTTGGTATGTGAGTGCATAATACATAATGGTATGTTTGTTGTAAGCATGTACTTATACCTACAATATAATATGTAAAATTTTCTCTTGGCTGTTCCTCTTCTCTCTCTCTCACTTCCTCTTCTTGTTCTCTCTTTCTCTCTCGCTTTTAAGTCGCGTCTTAAAATCTATGTGTATATATAATAAACGTGAGCTGACATTAATTGGAAAAGTTCCTGATTTGTATTTCCCTAAGTTTCTTACTTTCCACTTGATATCGAGTGGTTTTGTTGTAGCCCTATATGCTTACTCACACACACACCAACCATCGGCTTCTTCAAGCTCTCAAGTTGTAAGACAAGAATGAGAGGGTTGGTCCGCTGGTTCCCTGGTCCATCCGGGTGTATCACATGTTAACATTACATTACATACGTCAGTGATGCGGTCGTCTCGTTCGTCGTCTTTTTTCATGCATAAGAAGAAGATCCTTAAAATATATGTGCTTCTTGGATGGTACAACACTTCCCATGCATTACATAATGCACAGATGGACTGTTACTTTTGGCCAACAAGAAAATAACTGGAGAAGAAATCAGAGTTGGGTTTGAGATGAAATGTTGTGTTGTATCCGTTTTAAAACTTGCTCAGATAGCAAAAACAGAGTTTTTGTTTTTTATGCTTAAGAACCCTGTGTATTGTATAAAATGCATTAAGTAGTAAAAAGCAAATATATGTGCACATGAATATAAAATATTCAAAAGCAACACCTGCAATCTGTACCCAAACCAAGTTTTAGAGTTTTTGAATTATTATTATAATACACCAAAAAGTACTGTTTGTCCCTTGTCTTTTCAAAACTATTTTGGAGATACATTTAGGTGGATACGTTTAGGGTCTCAAACTAAATAGAAAAGACAAGTTTTGTAGTGAGCAGGATTCAATTCCGTTGTCGGATCAGTATCATCACACATTATACATATTTTGACTCACCGTTGTGGACAAAACATTTCACCTTGCTTTACTGTTCCATCCAGTCAACGTAGAATCGGTTGTAAAGTCATTCCAGTATATTTATTTTCCCAAAAGATCCCACCATTTCCGGTTTTGGAGAAACTGCGTCTTGAAACATTATTATCTTATATATTATATTGGTAAATCCTTGTGCTAGTAGTACACAAACTGCTTTTAATATCAGTGACACATAAATTCATAACAAGGTAATACTAAAAATGGCCTTCCTTTTTCATCAACCGTGTTCCCATATTAAATCCATGATATTATCTATAAAATGAGAGCAGGGAAGATGTGCTCAGTTTATGCATAGCACCCAAAATTGTAATCAGCACAACAGGCGAGCCGTAAATATGGAACCTTGTGTAATCCAAAATGATACCAATTAATGTGAATCAAGGAGATTTAGATGACCAACTAATACACACATTCTGTGAACCACGTCCGCATCCTCCTGTCTCTAACAAAAATTGCCCATTTCGGGTTCCATTTTTATGAGCACAGAAAAGTATAATTTGAGGCTGTAAATTTTTGTTACTTTTCTGACCACACCGCAGCGTCCATAAACTAAAATACTTAAATGCATGGAGGAATGAACGCCATGTTGGTTATCTGCGTAGTCTCTCAGAGTCAAATGTCTTTCCCTCTGTCCCTGGTCTGGTTTCCTAGTTTTGCCACCCAAATGTGACACTTCCAACAGATAAATCCAACCCCTTTCACCGCGACCACAAACAAGAGCCGGCCAGAAGAGTGGTGCGGAGACAGTTTTAAAATATTCTATCACATAGTATAAGAAGTTTATTTTATAGCATAACAAACATAGAATTGCGCGATAAGACTCATATTATAATGTAACAATATGTGTAGTTAACCCAACACAACGAATGAGAGATTTGAGTTGACTGCTGCCACATTTTTATAACGTTTTATTATTATTATTCCAAAAGGAAGAAACCGTTAAAAAAGAAATTCCTCTCTGTTGTTGTAGCATTATATAAACCAATAAGCTAATAAGTGGGAAGATTTAGCAGTAGCAACACGTCCCAGACATAATGCATATAAATTCGAAATGTGTGAAAGGCTTGAAGCAGTGCCCCTCTCTAATGCGCTAATACTGATGCAATGCTGCTGTTGGCGGTTGATGCATGCTTTCATCTTATTGCTTTTTCGGTGTGACTCTCTCTGACTGGTCTCTGACTATTCAAGCCCAAGGATTTTAAACCCCCATACGTATGCTCATAACGGCTTTGTATATGACTCTTCTTGGTTTCTCCTCCACGTACACTTTTCTCCTCCTGATGGAGATGATGACGAGAGGGTTGGATTGGTGGCAGTCAGGCACAGAAAAAAATATATGCTTGAAGCACACGGGACTCTTTGCACACAAGTTAGCTGAGAGAGAGAGAGAGAGAGGCAGCAAATAAAAAAGACGAAATGTTTGCCTTCTGAATACTTACTGCTACATATTATACTAGCTAACTAACTAAAATGTGTTAGCAGACAAGGCAAGGCAAAGGCAGCACATGGGCTCGACACCAGTAATTATCGTAAATATGTACAAGTTTTTAATTACAGATTCATAAAGAAGAGTCAAACGACGACGGGCCGGAGGTTTTTGGCGGATATGTGTGTGTACACACACACTATTCTCTCTTCACTTTCTCTTTTTCCCTTTTTCGCTTGTTCTTCATGGCACGTTACGTTCATATATTTTCATACACATAATAATATTACCTTTTTTGAGGGCTCCCTATTTTCCATTTTCCTATCATCAAACAACTATTTAAAGTGTTTGCTAACAACCACCAAAAATCTATATATGATATGTACAAAATTACTAATAGTTTGCATTTAAAGTAAAGAATAAAAACAGATGCTTTTCCCTCTTTTGCTCACTTTCTCCACGAGGCAGTATGGAACCAAATATATAATACATATATTATTATGCAAGTATATTACAAGTTTTCCAAGCTAAACAACGTTACAAACAAACTGCCACACTGCTACTTGCAAAATAATTATCCTTCCTCTCAAGCGACATAATGTGCACTTTGAAAATAATAATATGTCTCTCTCTCTCTCTTTCTCACACTCTTCCAAAGTGTGAGCATACTTTAAACAATGAGCAGTTGGAGATGGGACTTTTTGAGAGTTTATGCTGACTGCTAGTACCGTAATATGTAACTTTTTAGTAAAAACACCACCACCAACCATCGTCGTCACAAAAACTAACATCCATATCTACATACCATACGTTACGTGTGTAAAAGCAGAGAGCAGAGCATAACGCAACATAAGACATATTAAATATGTCCGGATATATTACACAAAATGGTGCTTTCAAAACGAAAATTATGCATTTAAAACAGTGACTACTACCAGCTTTACTGCAGGGAACTAAAAAACTCCCTTGTTTGGGGATGAAATGTCTGTGCACACCAATATTTTCCAGTGAAATGTGGACTGATGTTGATTACACTCTGATATGATATGATACGATCCAGTATGTACATAATGGACAAACTGTGATGTCCTTTATTTTTGTCGGCAAACAGGAAAATCATAGCGTATCACATCATGTATGTAGACGTTCTTCCGTAGTGGACACCCAATAGCATTATATGGATGGGATGCGAATAAGACAGGACCAGCAAGCATGTAGGAAGTAGGCGGAGGATGGTCGAAAAGCTCAACTAATGTCACCATGTTATGTTATCAACCATATATAACATGACATAAACATCACATAATGTGTAATACAATTTAGCATACAGCATGAATTGTGTTGTGTATAGCTTGATATTACAAAACCATCAAATATTTTTCCATTTTAACTCACTAGTTTTCCACTGTGAAATGCTAGAACCCCTGTTTAATATGTAATATCGTTTTAAGTCTTCCTTGTGGCACTGATGATGCCAAGTTATTTCTCTCGATTTCCTACTATCGTACATACATGGTAGATGCTTGCTTATGAAGCTAATGTTGCTGTGTGGACTCTTTATTCAGTAGTTCAGTGATGTAATGATGGTGAGTGGTATAGATAGAGAGAGAAAGCATTTTAAGCTTGAGCCCCTGATATGCATATCTTGTGTATCTTCATTGCGTTACTGCTGACATCCATTGCCGTTGCGTTGTTTCTTTTCACCATTCTATCTTAAGTCGTCATTCCGTATCGTCATCAAAAAAGCCAAAATAAGCTTTTGAGACGAGGCAAAGTGAAGTGTGAACGGAAAAAAGGAAGATTGCGATTGTGAATGTTATATGCATACAACTGGTTAGTAAATATGTGACTACAGCACCTTACTCGAGCTCATATAGTGTAAAGCTAATGCATGTAAAAATAGTTGAAGATGAGAAAGACAAAAGGAGGAGAAAAGACGAAGAAAAAGCAAATTTCTATGCTAAAAACTAAAGTCACATAAGTAACGTCAGTGTTCGTACGTAAAGTACATCCGTAATGTACTTTGTATTACTTTTGGCTTCTCCTTCATCTTCTTTACAACCCTCTGCATTGTATATAAGCACAATGGTGGTGCTGCTGCTACGTGGTCTTTCTCTCTCTCTCTACCCTGATGGATTTAATGGGTGAAAGTAGTATGCATGCAAAGAAAAAGCTAACGGAAAGCTTGTGAGACGGTCATTTGCTGATTCTACAACTACCGAGTTTTGTGATGATGATGACGACGACGACGGTGATGCGTAATGTAATACGTCCCGTTTTTGTCCCTGCTACTAACTTTCAAACTATTCACTTCGCCCTGAATATGTCCGTATATCAGTCAAGCAAGGAGGCAAGGGAACGTTTTTTGGAGAAGCTAAAAAATACTCGACTTGAAGGAGAAAGTGGAAGAAGGTGCTTGGTGATATAATAATAATAGCGTTTGTAATAGAAGTAGCGCAGTAGCAGCAGCAGCCGCCACCGCAGCACCCCGCATCATCGCTAACAAATAACATTGTTCCATATGGGCTTAAAGTAGTTAGTTTATATGCAAAAGGGAATTTGGAATGGCATCCATACGTCACATTAAACTGCCTCTTTCCATTCTTACTACCACCTACTTTTCTCGTATTCTTTCATCTTTGTACACTTTCCCAAGGATTCCTTCATCCGACAAGTAAAATGACGATGAAGATTCGACGGCTACGAGCCCTCCCTACATTACATGCATTTGACGACGACAATGATGATAACATTGGTATTATAAAATTAGTTTATTATGCTTAATGCTACAGTCACAATTAAATGCTTCCAACATGAAACTCGAAAGGATGATAATATATTGAGTAAATACAACCATTCCATTTTAAAGAATACTTTGAAAGAAGCTAATAGTTTATTTTTTAAATGGAAAATATTGAAGAATGGACTTTTATAATTTTATGCGCACCTCACAAAACACCTTGATGTCACCTTTTTCTATATAATCAGGGTTCTGCTAGAAAACAAAATAAAGAAAATTCACCCCATCCCAACTTCATCCAAAAATTTGGTTTACGACTGATTTCTTCTATATTCACTTACTTCATTGAGAGAAACAGCAAGCTATCTCAAGGAAGACAGGCTGACAGAAAAAGCAAGGCAACTGTCTGGAAACGTAGTGTGTCAAACAAACACAAACAAAACTCCACAGACACAAAACGGATTGTAATTAATAAGAAAATAGTTTAACAAATAGTTACATTTTTCGGAAATTAATTAGTTTAAAGGTGTGTCGTTCACAGTTCACACTTGGTTCTCAGAAACGCTTAATTACACAAATGATACAAAAGTTCATACATGTAAAGGAGCCAGTAAGAATCTTTCACTTTTTAGGACAACCGTGGAAATTGGAGAAATGCGGAGAATGGAGAGAGAAAGGGGGTATGCTATGAGTTGACGAAGAAAGCATGCCAATTCAGCGACTTTGTTGCCTGAGCTGACTGGAAGACAACCGGTGAGAGATTCAGAGATACAAATGCATACACAAAAGTTGCTCCTTTTCCTTTGTCCCGCTCTCATCTCATCTCTTTCCAAGACAAATCTAGAAAGTATTTTCATCAAAGTCCCCGTGTATTTTGTGGAGGACATAAAAATCTCTCTCCCAAAAATATAAAATGATATAATGCGTTGCAACACAAAAAGTACAAATAAGCACGTTTAGCCATCGTAATAACCCAGCAGAAGAAACTAAAGGTATGTATCCTTTTTAAAGAGTCACGTCGAAAGAATAAACAACCTGACTTGCCCTTAAAAACTCCACTGCAACCTTTCCCACTTGTTTCCTTCTATCTGTCCAAATATTTTTCGGGAAGGGGAAAACACGAAGGAAGGAATAGTAAGTTACCACACACCGGTGTTATTAAAAGAGGAGAAAATGCTCTTTTATTTTTTCCTTTGTTTCTATTATGAGCAATGTGCTTCTATGATTGTACTGAATGCACAGTTCATATTTTTTTTTAAAGGAAAAGTCTTTTATGGTTATAACAAAACGGCAGAATTGTATTCATTCATTTAATGCGTACCAACCAAAAAAGCTACCAACTTTAAAAAATAAATACATATATTTGTGTAGTATACACGGTAAGTTTAAATATGGTTGGTACTGTAATATACGTCTGAGTCAAGATGGCATTTTGGATTGTATGAAAATTGTATACGATTCGTACAGAATGTAGTAAACTAGAAAACTGGCTTTTTCACTCATATTCCAATTCCAAAAAAGTCTCGTTTTCCTTCTCCTCTCATCGTATGTCGTCTATTACGTTTTTCGGTGAGCGGTATAGAGTAGTTTGGTGCTTTCTTCAGTTTTTGTAGTAGTCACAACGAACCGAACCAGACGCGAAAAATGTTAGTATATAGCACCAAAACCTTGGTTCGTTCAGGTCGTTGACAATTATTACGACTGTGACGTGACTCGTTCCTCCAATTTCTTCATTACTCCGCTGTATTCCTCATCTCCTATTTTTTCAGCCGTGGCGTGGCATGTCCATGCTCTTCTTTTTTATTTCTTCGAAAAGGAAAACTTATTTTTCCTCTCGTTCTTTCTCTCTCGTTCGTCTCTTTTATCATTCCTCAGGCGGGATTTTCTCTTATTCCCTTGGTTGTACGTTGTAATTACAGAAAGGGACCGGTAGCTAGTCGCGGTGTTGCAAAAGTTGCAGTGGCAGCAGTTAGTAATGTACATAGATCATGTACATGATCAAGATGATGATGATGATCATGATGACGAACTACACGCTGGTGTTGCATTTTAGGACAAAATGAACTGCGCTTCCGGTACATAAGCATACCTGGTATCAGGATGACTTGGCTGTTCTCATTATTGCTGCAAGGAGAAAAAATGGATGATAACCCGTCACAACTAGTTTCAAGCTTGTCCACCAGTATCCAAATCCAATTCTATCGAATATGGCATCAGCTTTTCTAATGTTTGCTCAAGTCATTTTTATGTACCCAAAGGTGCGTTTTTGTATCATGCATGTAATCATGTTATATTTCGTCGTAAAAGCTTATATATATATATTTTTTATATAGCTGATTCCCATCATTTCAAATCTCCCTTGCCCTTTTCTATTTTCAAAAAGGGAAAACAACCGTCGTAGCAATCTGGCCATGAGATGAAAATATTCAGTTGTGACAAAAGCAAAGTCCCTCATGCTTGTCCAATGAAAGATGAAGCGGAAGAAATTATCGCATGGGCGAAAGAAGGACATGAATAGTGTACACAATGTACACCTACGACGGCATAAGTTGGATAGAAAGGATCACTTGAAGTCCCTGATTTTCTTGTGACTACCATCTTGCCATCATGCCACTTGCTTGCTTTAATACTTGTCTAAGCAATCCTTACTTAAGAAACGACCTGGCTCCTCATTTTTGGCAGAACCATACAGAACAGAACAAGACGGAGGCAAATCTACCCGGAAAAGTAGAAGCAAGCCCCTGTCCATAGTCCACATTATATATGTTTAGCAATGTGTAACTTATGGTATGTGTAAAGGCAAGCACCACATTACCTCACGGAGAGACCTCGGCTATATATGTATGTATACCCATTGCTTCCACTGCTGGACAGTTCTGGACATGCAGCCAGACATCCAACAATGTGTATAATATATGGGATGACGTGCTGTTATATATAGCCTTCAGTGGTGGAAATAGTGCAAAAAAAAAGCATATGGGAAAGGGTGGGAGTATGTGTAGTAGCCTTATTTTTTAGTAAGTAAAGTTGATGCAGTTGCTTTTCTTGCTGCCACTGCCACGTTTCTTACAATTTGTTGATCCTGATGAGATCCGAGATGCAAGAATCACATCCCTTGATCCAGATCCAAGACAGAGGAAAAAATGAATGTTGATTGGAAGTGCAAGGAAGCAGCAGAGGGACTTAGTATTTTTCTAAAGCCAGGAAATAAAAAACAGAAAAGGCACAAATAGTATAATACTACTCCTCCATATAAAATGAGAAGGGAAAGGTCCAGGCCAGTGTTGTTCTTTTATAAGGATATCATTTGTGAATTACTGGGGCTATAAGTAAAAGTTAGCAAAAGTTAGAGAAGAGAGGATGTGTGTGTGTGTGTGCTTACGATTGCATTGCATCTCTCCACTCTCCACATGCATCTATTGCTAACTAACTGCTTGTCTCAAAGGATATGTATGTGCTTTATAGCATATCAGATTTTTTCAAGTTTTTTTTTGTCACAAGTTATGTTCTTAATACCTATATACATAATATCATCATTTATATAGCATCTAGTTTCATACTATTACGTTTGCTACTTGTTTGTGTAACCAACTGGCCACCACTAACACCGTCCGTCTCGACAATGTCCACTTTCTTCGGAGAAAAGAAAGGATCACTTTTAAGAAACTGTAAATACATTTGGTGGTATATAGAGGCCATGTGCTTAGTTGTGTACTTTATAGTTCCATAAGTGTGGCCATGTTAGAGGGTACATGCACACACATGATGATGGTGTCATGCCTTCCTCACAGACGGCAACAGGGACCACTACTAGTATTTCTTGTCGCTTTTGTTGAATGTAACATCTGTAATGTAACAGAAGTGATGCAGAATTCGTCTTGAGAATGAGATGTAAGTTAGCAGTAGGGAGTTGGAAATGGTTGAGGGTAATAGAAAGGAGGAGAAAGTATTTAGTATACCTATTGAAGGGCTACTTGTTCTCGGCTACATAGCTACATATTTTCAAATGGATACTTACTCCTGCTTACTCACTCACTTACTACTCACAAAGATGGGACGACGGATGGACAGACAAAAACTTAACTGTGGAGGGACCTAAAAATAAAGATGAAAGGGAAAGACGGGAAGAGAAAGGAGGATATACGTCTGTATATAAATATCATGGTATCGTGTCCCATCTTCGGGGCTCGTATCAAGTAAGTAAAATAAAGCATGTAGGATGAGAAGAGTTGTCCGTCCCAGTGACATAAATAAGGCTTAAAGGAGACTTTTTGAGTCGATGGTTATCGAGTATGAAAGAAACGCAAGTGAAACGTGAGAGTGACGTGGAAGAGGTCTTATTTATGTTTGGGGATTCCAACAGGACAGAGAAAGTCTTGTCGCTTCCCTAATGGAACAGGACAGGCATATTAGGAGACCCTCTCCCTTTCTTTCGTTCTCCTTTCTTTTTCGTCTTGTGGATAGGGCTGACTTATGTACATAACCAACATATTTATACCATTTTCACAAGATTTTTTTTCCTTTTCTCTCCTCCCGAGAAAAGGAGAGTTGAGCTGTTGTCCACTGAACACCGTTAAAAAGCATAACGTGTAAGAGTCGCTGGCGAATTAAGATTTCTATCGGTTAGAAAATCACAACAAAACTTATTGTGGATGATCGGGACTGGAAAATTACCTACATATTTTCCAACAAGAAAAAAACAATACCGATCTGAAGTACAGATTTAAAAGAAAGCTGCTTTCTCCTATACTGAAAAGCTTTATGTTAAAGACAGGCTTGGGATTCAGAATCAATCAAGAAATCAAATACACTTAACTGGTCTTACTCTAATTGAATTTTTTTCTTTACAAATGTATTTAATAGAAAGGGGTTTATACTTATGAGCAATTTTCATCTGTGCAACTGTCGCGCATATACATTTCTTATTATTACATCCCAGATAATAATAATAATAACATTCTTTTGTACAAAAGTGAAACATGGTATGTCAAAGCTGACTTGTGTGACAACATTTCACCCTTTGAAACTTTATTTTTAACGAAATCACACTCATCCCTATTTTTAGGAATGATCCATATTTTAATATGATTATAAAGTGTGTATTATATAAAGGACGAAACGCGGGATTAGTAATAGATGCATATGCATACAAAAGCACGTTGAGTATAAAAAACAGGCGACCTCCCACCAAAAAATCTAATCACGACATTTTCTTCCAATTTATTTATCCCATAGATCTTAGTTACGAGCGCCATAAAGCACATTTTCGAAGTATAACTAGTACGCCATGCCATTTCCACCATGGCATACTCATCCTCCCAAAAAGAAATTAAAAAGAATGAACTAAACTACTCGAGTCGAGTCAGACTACGAGGAGGAGGTATGTAGCCCATATCAGTGGGATGAACGCGTAGCGTATAAATACACAAAAACAGAAAAGAGATCCGAGAAAGAAGGGAGCAGATCATCAGAATCACCGTCAGAGTTATATTATAAGGGCGTCGCTCAATCGTGCAAAGCAATTCTGTCAAGATCATGATTGACGGGATGGGAAAGAGATGCAAATAAGCAGCAGTTTGGTTTGAGTCTAGCAATTCGTGGAAAAAGAGAGCAAAGTATCCATATATATACTTGTGGAACTATATAATATAGAGTAGTATCATTCTCATTTCCATTCCATCGTCTTTCCATAATGGAGAAGAGAAGATGTATACGATGATGGCATGTAGCCCCAAAGCTGCAGAGTAGAGGTACTGCCGACGCAATACAGCTCTTTTTTCCAATTTTGCTATCAACGTGGATATGATGATGATCCCAGCCAGCAAAGAAGGACTCAAGACCAGCAATATCAACTTAACTACAAACAAATTCACATTTCACATCATCCCATTCATTCATTGAGATTCCCCACCTACTTCTCTGGTGCTAGAAAAGCATATCAACATCAACAACATTTATTTTACTTTCTTCGTCTTCCTCATCTCTCTCCTCTCTCTTCTCGCTCCGCTCTTGCTTGTCTACTTTTTCTCGACACTGATCCATCCAGCATTTTATATATTTTACGTGAATCGCAGCAGCATCATCCTGATGAGCATACATATATCCAATAAATGGATTAAATGTAGCAGCGAGCAATTAAAAGTTGGCTTAATGTGGGTTATTTTCGAAAAACATGGCATAAAGTTATTTAAGCCCCCATTATTATATTTCCCCTTCTAGTTTGCCGGATGCATGGAATGGAAGAGTCGGGGAAGAGGTACGTTAGAGAGATAAAAGTGAACTCTGAAGACATGATATTGGTGTGTAATATAATAAGCAACACGACGTGCCACTGCCAGTATTATAGTAGTCGTGAACTCACTCACTTTCGCTTCACTCTCTCGCTCTCTGCCTTTGCCTCCTGAATGAGTAAATGAATGGCTTGATATGATAATACACAGCAATAAAAAGCAGTTTGTGCATCCATCTCGAATATCCACCTTCCTTATTCTTCTTCTCTCTCACTCAAAATATTTTACATAATATGGACTGCTATGGGGAAGTAGAAGAAAAAAGTATCCACTATTCTTGTCCATTCACTCAGCATAAATTTGTACCTTGATACCTTTCCACTTGGTCCTTGGCTACACGAAGTATGATTCTGTATAAATTTGATTTGACAATGTCAGAAGATGATGGTGATGTCTAGTGCTGACTTTGCTGACATGTGAAGGAAAGGCAGAAAAGTTGGTAGGATTGCATTGTGAAAGCAATAAATGAGTGAGTGAATGGATGAAAATGAGAGAAAATGGGGAAAAATTTGATGATGAAAATGACGATCAAGCTTCCGCCATTCCCTCGTCCTCTCTTCTCTAGATGCTTAGTTGTCGAACGATCAAATTCATTCATTCATGTGCTTTTTTTGATCCCAGTTAAGTTGCATAATATCAAGTCAAAGTCGCTCAGGAAAAGCTCAAAAGTGTGGTGCATATAGTGTGTACTTAATGTTATATAGTATGAAACTTGTTCCGATTTCGGTTTTTACTGGCTAAGACATCACATTGCATCACATGAAAAAGTCTTTGTCGTCCTCGTCTTGTTCATTTCTTCTTTTTTCATCTCTTTCCTTGAAGAAATGCAATAACAACGTAGCATCAGAAACAGTGTCGTAGTAATATACATACTAACAGCAAGTTGTAATGTATCTGTCTATGGTAGTATGAGCTTTTGGGTTTGAAAAAAGGAATAACTTGACGTAATAGGAAAGTACATATTATAGAAAGAGAGAGAGAAGCAACATCAGCAGCATCAAAATACAGTAAGCAAGCAGAGGACCCTCATGAAGAGATCGATATATACATATAGTGGTGCTATGGTGTATAGATAGATAGTGGTAATACTATTTGTATGAGTGTGTGTGTGTGCTGCTGCTGCTGCTTCTGGTTGTTGGGATATGAGATAGCAGTAAATCAGTGGATAATTACACAGTGACCGAATCAGAGGAGCGTAGAAGTTGGTTCTTCCAAGGCATTTTGGCAGTAAAGGCCCAGATGTCAAGTCGTTCCGGATGACATTTTTACGAGGACTGATGAGTCCCCTCGATGGGTTACGTGAGGAACCTTAATGTCTTCTGACTGACAGTCGCATGCATTCAAATGGCTTGCTTTTCTCTCCTCTTCTTCTTCTCTCGCTCTCACTCTCTCTTCATTCCCTATACTTATATATAAAGCTCCATTTTCCCATTTCCACAAAAACTTGGCTTTATACGGAGAGAAACTGATGCTCCTCTTGTACAAAATACTTTTTCGGTTTTTAGAAACATCCATACTACACACTTCTGCTCAATGGATCTACACTGTCCTGTTCCCTATGCAGTGGTACTATATGGGATGCAGTAATATAGCACAATTTTCTAATAGCAAAAGCACAAGTTAGTGAGCACCAGCATCACTTCTACTATCACAATCTTCTCTATACTACTACTTAGCAGTAAGTCGCCTTTTCTTTTTCGTGTCTAGTTATTCCTTAAAGAAGAAAAAAAACTATCATATTATTACTAAACGTACGTTTCATTCAACCTAACCTAAAATACTGATGGGATGCACCTATACCCAACCACCCAAAATATAAAAAGCAAGCAAGCAAGCAAACAAAAATATCTTTGAGCTTGTCGGTGTGTCCTTTCATTTATATGGTAAATGTTTGTTCTCTTCCAATATAGCTACATATATGTGCTTAACCATTTACTTGCCCTCTACTTACTACGTAATCATCACATCACCAAAAAAAACTTGAGAATTGAACACTGCATCTCATTGCAATTTAGCATGGCTGCTCTGATACAAAGGAAAAGGCGTCGTTTTAGATTTGCCTTGCAAAAAGTATTTAGTAAAGCAAAATATGGTAAAGAGAGGCTCAACAAAATAATGCCAACATATCGTCGTCCACGTTTAAAACATCTAATACTCATTCCCAACAAAAGACGGACGTACGTACATGCGAGCTGCTCCACCAAGAGAAAGGGCAATCAAAGGAGTGATGAGAGGTTTTAAAGTAAGGACATTGAATGAGAATTACATTTTCTTCCATTCTTTTCATATCCGTTTCATGTATGTATATGTGAGTGTAAAAACTGTTTACAATTTACTTTATCGTTTTACCTGTGAATTGCAAAGTAAGACGGAAAATAGAGATTTTGAAGAAGAGGATGAAGAAGCCATTCACTTTGTAACGAAATATAAAGTAAATAGTTTGCGAATAAGGTGAAAAGAGAAAGTATGATCGTATAAGTTTTTTTATGAAAGTGCAGGAGTTGAATGAGTGCATATGTCTAAAGGTTGCGTATACAAATACATGCAAGTACACAAGTAGATACATAAATGCAAAAAGAAAGAAATGACTAGTAAACTGAAAGAATGTTTGTGTAAATGCGTGGTGCTTGCGAGAGAACGGGAAGAAAAAGCACAATATCTGAATATTATATTGGGAAAAGCGGTGAAAAGAAAGAGTGGATATGTGAGCTTTCGTAATGTATAAAGTGTCATCATCAACAGCATCAAAAGCATTTCGGTGGTTGCCCTGAAATAAGGTAATATAAAACGAGAGAGGGCCACCATTGAAAAGGCTTTGCGATAGAGAATTCTCTACGATCATAGATAGTAGATATATATGCACACACCGGTCGGTCTACCAGAATGGAGAAGACGAGCTACAAGTCGAAGAAGACGAAGTGAACAAAATTTTCATTGTGTTGCATACTTATCTGCTTTTTGTTGGCCCCCTTAGAGAAAGAGCTTCACTTTCTGGCTTTGCTTTTACCCATTTGACGCTCCTAATGAGACCCCCCTTTTTCTTCACGAATGGTATCGGTTCGTCAGCATAATATACACAAGAATAAGAAAAAAAGGAGAGAGAGAGATTCCTCTTTCTCTCGCTCACTCTTCTCGTCTTCTATGACGAAAAAATAGTTGGAGCAACTATCAGCTATGCATATATAGAGTACACATGCCATTCAAGCAATGTCGCATCACATCACATCGCATCACCAACACATCACATTGCCGACCCTTCGCTTTCGTGATCGACTGCAGTCATTTTCTTCAAGACGTCGGGAAAGGAAAAATAGATCCCATTTTGCCAGTCGATTCTTCTATTTCAACTGGCTCCTGCTACGTCTATCCACTACTGTAAATACACCTATACCCGAGACATAAAAAAACTTTTACCGTGTGTACCGCGTTTAATACAGCTACTTCGTGTCTTTGTGCCCTCAAACTGAAAATTGCTGGAAAATACATATTTTTCTTTTCGTTGGCATACATATTGCAGACATAAGACGACAAGCTGAAGACGAAAAATAAAAAAGAGAGGCTGTAAAAGAAGGACATGCATCCAATATCAGATATAATACATACATTATGCACGCGTGCATTCCTTCAACTGGAGAAAGGAGAAAAAATGTATTGCTGTATTATATTGCTCCTGCTCTCTTTCTGTTACTAATGCTGTGGCTCATGTCGCCTTCGTCGTTCGTTGATGATGTTTTGCTGACTTGACTTTACTATGCACTGGAAAAAAAAGATTCGGATTTTTGGATGTTTGTCAAAGCTACTCTAATACTTTACCTGAGTCAAGTCTCTTGTCCTTATTTCAACCCTGGTCTAAGCGCTTTCCCCACCTAAAATATACATTATCCTCTCATTTTGTACGTTGGTATAGGTATTATATGAACAGATTTAGCAAGCATTTTGGCAAACTTATTTATATTCTAATGAAGGGACCCAAGACCATCCCATCTGTAATCTGCATCTTTTTAGTGAACAAAGACTCAGCAATTTCCGTTTCAGCGGGTAATTATTTCCACCGCCCCTTTCCCAGCGTTTTGCGTCCAAATGGATGCTATAAAAGTAGGAAATTAAGAGATATGTATGGAACTCGTTTCCTTATTATTATTATGTAATATATACATCACCTATCTAATCTACGTTATCACATCTTCTTCTATAGTATATAAGAAGCTCAATCAAAAATACATACATAAATCCACCGACAGTTTTCTGATTGATGATGATGTTTCTGTTAATTTGATAATTTTTTTGTACTAAAAACTGCAGCCATTATTAGAAATGGTCGTGAATTAACACTTTGTTAAATATATTGGTTACGTAATTAGTCAAGTTTTGCAACCAAAATAATTATAGGATTTTTATCGACGACGGACAAATTCGAGCATCAACAAATTCCGATATATCCGTCCGTCCCATTTTTTCGTTTCCCAAAAAAAGAGACAGTAAAAAACGCATGCATGCAGATTGCCGGTTGACTTAATGGACCAGAAAATGTGTGCGTAGCGGAACCCACGACGGATGGATATAGGTATACCACCATATATATACTAAAGCCAGGAAGAACGTACCTACACAATGAACGATACGATATATAAATGTAACATTGGAGGAGTAACCCACGACTAAAATGTTTTTTTTCTTCCTTTCTGTAGTCATCTCCGCTTCATTTTGTTCCCTTTCACTGACAGTTTATTCATATGTACTCCAGTTGAAAATTGTTTTCTCCCAGTTGGTCGAATCACACTCTGTATACAAATGCACCAACAACGGCTGTATAGCTTAAACTGTTCCCTCTTTTTCTGAGCTACCGAGAAAAAGGCAGATTGTCACTTGTTTTATGAGCATTGCGCAGGTGATTTTATACATTTAAATTGCTACGAAAACGGAACATTGCTGCACAATTCCGTTTGTCCCTTCATTCATTTCGGTGTTCTTTACGTTCTTTGTTTTTATTGTAGACATTTTAATTTATTTTGCATAAATTATCCATGAGCACACACGGGGTATGTGATATTCTTGTTCTTGGATTGGGAGTCAGAACAAACAAGATATTCGGGAGTCGAAACGGTCGAAACCGTCTTTTAATGTATGCAAAAGATTGATTTGTTTGAGAGAGAGAGAGAAGCAAACAATTTCCCCAATTCGTTGTGCTAGTGTAAATGAGATAAAAAAACCATGAATTTGTAAGTCATAATAAAAATGCATGATTAAGTGGCAATAGAGCAGAACAAGGAAATATTTGTCCAAAATGTAACAAACTGTCGTATTCCCTGGTAGATATCCACTTTCTCTAGAAGTTGAAGGTGTTATACATACGTACCTTATTGTCCTAATCTAAGCTACGAGATTTGCTAAGTATTTCATTCTTTTTTTTTCATCCTTTTTCTGTTCTTGTTCCTCTATCTTTGCCATAGTTGTCGTCATTGTCCCATGCGTCACTTACTTTATGTATGCCTGGCTGTTGCCGTCTGTGTATAGATATGTCTGTATTTCTTGTTGCTCCCTCAGAGAAAGTCAAAGAAAGAAAGAAAGATATACCTCTTCTGGTTGAGAATTACATTGTGTACATATTATATATATTTTGTGTAGCGCCACAAAGGACCTTTTTCCTGTGATTTCTTTCTTGACTGCTTCTCTTTACGTCGGTCGGTTGGTTGGTTTTTGTTAGTGTTTGCCCATTAATTTCGATCGTGGAGAGAGATGTGATTTCTTTCTTTTTTCTCAAGTCTTTTCCATCCTTCCACGTAAGTAAATGGAGGTAGAGGAGGATGTCCCTCAGTGAGTAACAAAAACACAAGTGAATCTTTGAAAATTTAATGCATGCCAAGAAGTAAAGGGAAAGTTTTTAAAGGTAAGCAACAAAAAACGAAGAATATAAAGGGTCTTCTTGAGTAATATTATAACAAAATACAACAAGATTCAAGACAGTTTGTTGGGAGTCAGACAAGAGGAAGAAATACGGATGGAGTGATAGTTACTCTCCTAACTTCTTTGAGAGAAGAACAAGTGTTGCTCTGTTGTGTTTTCGCTACACACATATATATATATGGTAAAAGGGTACAATTAAACGAATGAATCAAAATGTTTTTTCTTCAAAGGGACCAGTTGTTGGAGTTCACGGAGGAAAAACAAGAAAAGAAAATGCCCCTCTCCTGTCTTAAATCCAAAAACGAAACATTGAAACATATCTCTTTCTCTCTCTCTGATATTTTCCACAAAATGTAGGTACATTACCTAATATTACTTCCCACTTTGGACTGATCTTCCGCTATAATCTCACTGAATATATAGGTATAGACCACACCACATTCCTATATGTGCATATTCAGAAAATGAAGCAACAAAAGTGTCGTTGTTTACTCCAGAATGACAGGAGTAATGTACACATCTATATATGTTCTATACCACGTGCATACATGGTACTATACTAAATATACTCTTATCACGTTTGAGCATCTCAAAAAAGAACATTTAAAAACTTGAGCTTAAGCATCAAATAGCTCCTTATATGCTTGCTGGTAAGTGAGTGAGTAAAGTAAAAGATAAGATTATAATAATAAAATGCTCACTCAACCCAGTAGCAGCCAACAAACATATTATGTTTCAAAGCAAACCGTATCATCAGGCTTTGTGCAGAAACGTAAACGTAATACACATGGTAGAGTACCCCTGAAAATGGAGCTATGTTTATAGAGGGGAACTACTACTACAGAATAAAAATATATGTTTAATATACCGAAAAAACAAGGACGGGGAAAGTTGAGGGAAAAAAGGAGATGAGGAAAAGTGAACAACAGACACTATTTTCATCTCTTCTTTTCTTTGGCTATTGTGTGTGTATGTAGTTGTAATATGTATGTGTATGTGTGTGTGAAAATAAGAAGGATTAACCTTTCCCTAAGGGCCTATTGTTTCCGTCTTTTCTTTAATCAAAAATCTCCACCTTTGCAAGTAAATTGTGTGGTGCAGGCACATAGATTACGTTAGTTACATGAATATATATGTTTGGTGGAGATGTGAGATACAACTACGATATACTACTCCTATATCTCCACCCAAACAAGGAACACTGGGAGAAAAAGAGAGCAAGTATTTCGTTTACATACTTATGAATAGCTTTGTAATGCTATTGAAGCTCAAACTCAAGTTTGAAGATGAGTTGACTACTCCTCTGGTTAGTAAGTCTAAACTGGAAGAGCTGTTTGAGGAAATTAGATTCTTGGTGAAAATTATTTGTTACATACCTCCACTGCTACTTAATGTTTCATCTTCTCAGCCTGGTAAATACGTATATGATATGTAATGTATATTTTATTCATGCGTCTTGAAAAAGCAATAATGTTATTATTCAAGAAAATTCGCTAGTATGAGCACATGTACCTATTAAAATTTAAAGAATGGTTAAAATCCGTTGTAATATATAGTTACAGTTAAAACCTTGCTGTCATAGGACGGTTAAACAACTTAAAACAACTGATCTTCAGTTTCAATTTATACGAAAGAAAAACAGAATCAAGCAGAATACTTGAAAGGTTGTAAACGGGTGTCCGTCTTCATTCATCACATCAACTCCCTTCCCTGGGATAGGGCAGTGAAAAACTATCACATTTCAGCATTTCCTCATGTCATGTCTTCATCAGCAGCCATTTAACTTTTTATTACTTGCCACATCAGACAAGCTACGGACAAATATGATTTTTCATTACAAAATACTGACAGACAAGGTGTAGAAAAATGAATGCGACTAACACCCAATAAGTTAATCAGAATGGATGAACTATCTATGCTTATGTATGCGCGCCACCCAAATGATGGATAAGATGCAGTTTTCCATCAACCAACAGAAAACTGACTCGAATAATAAATAGAAATCAATAATTCACGAATTTTCAACTATTTGATGGCATTGCAGCAATTTTGATATGCAAAACTCAAACCCATACGATTTGTAATTAAAGCTCCCATAGGAAGGCAATTCCGTCAAAATTGTCAACACCGCAATTATTTTTGGAGCCATTTAATTACTGGCTGGTGAGTGAGTTAGTGACTTCCTCATTTCATCTTCAAGTGGACAAAGTTTTCGTTGTGTTATTATTATTACACGCTGGTTGGAATTATTGGAATATCTATAAATTTGGGAGGAAACCCATGTGCGCCCATGAAAATGACAAAGATTTGCTATTATGGGTTGATAGCTTGGATATTGGATGAAAGCAATATGTAACTGTAAGCAACCCAATGGATGACAGACATGTAGGCTGATGACAGGTTGACATTTTTTCGACACCTGTCACTGCCAATCATTCAAAGCTATGGAGGACTCATGGCTCTGGCAACTCCATGCATACTTTGATATATACCCTTCCTTCCACTTGTACATAAACGTTCATACGTCAATGTTCGCACATCATGTCAGTTTGTGAGTGAGGAGTCCAACAAAATTTTACTATTCAACTCATGCATGTATGTATATCAAACCAACATGGTTCTGCATCACATATGCATGAATATGAACATATATTCCATTTCAAATCCAACTGGTATTGGTATATCCAGTGTATAATTAGTCACTCAAGTAGTCAGTAAATTTTCCCATCATGATGACGGGAATGATGATGATACAGTGGAGGAAATGCCTCTGAATGTGTGTAGGTATGTATATGCAAAAGTATAAACTATTTTGCCACCACCACCACCACCACACCACAACTCATGACTCAGTCAGTAGTCCATTTATTAAGTTTTCGTCAACATTTAAGGAACAAGGCTGAGGCAGTCAGTCAACAGAAACAAATGGAGTAGTGTTAACGAGAGAGAGAAGAGCTTAAAATGAATTTTGCTGCCCTTCTTTCAGTAAACGGTGCTTTTCTCGAAAGAAAAACTCAAGTGAGTGACTGATGGACATTCAGATGTGAGTTATATCCAAGGACATCAAAAAATTGGAAGAAAAACATTCATTTCAGCTCTTTCCTGAAATTAATTGCCAGAGTTGCACAATCCACTGCCCCATAATCGCATCGAAATTAAGATCATTATACAAGTAGGTATGTACATGACAGTAGTACTTGTTTAGCACTAGTCTTTACTTCATTCTGTAACAAAAGAAGAGTTGTACTATAGCAAAGAGCTTAAGTCTATACTCATCGAAGAAAGCATTTTCTTAACCCATTCATATCACTCAACACAACGAAAATGACTGACTGACACTGACATTTTCCACTCATCACTTGTACATTTTCATGTCTTCCCCTATCCAGTTGAGAGAAACGTCTTCCGGGGAAAATAAATGCTGGTCTGGTCAATACTACCAAAAATGTAATTTCTATAAGCCATTATCAGGAGTCCAATGCGACTGTATACTGTTTCTTAATGCCAATGTGAGCATTAGAAAATCCAATAAAATATCCTTTCTGTCTTCCTATCATTCATCGATAGATTACACTTTTTTTTAAAGGAAAGGCATCAGATCATTGGCCAAAAGGAAGAAAAAAGTAATAAAATGCACTTGTCACCACAAGTCACCAATAAGCACAACGGAAGAAAGCGAAGGGTGATATGACATGAGTGGCGTATATGTATATTTACGACGTACTTGCTACATACTAGTAGCCCACAGCAGCACATAGCAAAAGTAAGTATAATGCAGAGTATTATACACTGCCAAAATTCCTTTTCCTTCAATCCGTCATCTAAACGACAGTTAGGAGGACAGGACATTGCAATCTCTCTCCTTTCTCATTTCTTTTCTCTGAAACTTTCCCCACCTTGAGCTACTTATTATCAAAGAATATACGTGTGATGTATAGCGGAGAAAAAAATCAAAACGGAAAGGGAGCCGCGCCCATTTTCTAAGAATAGTATAAATATACAAAAAAAAACGGGACGAGTTAAGTAATATTTAAGAATTATTATTATTATTATGTATATGAAGGAAAGGGAGCAATGAGCAAAGAGAGGGAGTAGTCAGTCAGTCAGTTTTTAGTAGTTATTATCGTAGATGCATAGCATTATAGCGTCATCCACATATTCATCCACCTTTTTATGGGTTTTCATCTTAAGGGGGTATTATTTCTTTTTCTTGTAATGGATCTACACTTTTTGCTATTACATGTGTGGAGACTGCATACACAAAACCGAAGCGCACATCCATATAAAAGATAACATTTTGCTATTATTCGAGAGGAACAAAGGAGAAACATTGATATCCAGGAAGACGACGCTGAAAATGCATAATAAGAGAGGGAAGACGATGAAGAAGAAGAAGAAGGCATCACCCAGGCATCATGTAATAGTTGAGGATTTCATACATAAAATGTGGTCTAAGTTTTTCCAGGGAACCACTGAGCCACGAGGATAGATGGTGGCAGCAGGAGAAATAAGTAAAGTGAAGGAGGAGAGAGATATTGCTATTACATATAATATGATGTTATGTATGTGTGTCTGTCTATGGTGATGTTGGTTGGATGGAATGGAAAGAATAATACAAGTAAGCAAAAGTGCCTTATTCTTCTTTTTACTGCGGTACCAGTCATCTAGCTGCATAACATCAAGGAAGAGCCTTGCTGTTCCTGTGTAAAAAAGTACCCATGAAATAAAAGCTGCAGTAAAATAGTGGAAGAGGGAATATATATAGTTAGGAAAAGCAGAAAAAGAGAGAACCCTGAGAGACGTAGTTTTGAGAAGGAGAGAGAGAGAGACTTTTCAGGATAGAATGGGTGAGTGTAATTAGAAGCAGTAAATAATGTGGCTATGACAGCAGTTCCCCTCACGGTTGGACTGATCCTCGTAAGAAAAGCCATGAAAGCTGTCAAGCGGATGATGGACGTCGTCCCATTCCCAGTGACGAGAGACTCTGACTCACACACTCATACACATATACACAGACATTTTAAGCACTCTCTTGGAAAGGAGAGAGAGAGAAAGAATGTATAATAATAATAATAGCAGTTAGTAGTATATCTATCTGGAGGAGCGAAGGCTGCTCCGTTTTTGTGCCATTGCTTTTGCTTATGCCATGTATAATATCATCATATCACATATACCTCATCTCTTCATGCCATGCCAGCCATGCAATATAATACACAAAACCCCACAACCAAAAAAAGAGCAGAGTGAGTGAGTGAATGAGTCTTTACTGCTTTTGCTTATGGTTCTTCTCGGGGAATAGTATGGCATCTGGATAGTAGTAGATATATGTATGCAAGTGGAATCTCTTTTCTCACAAAAAGCATCAGTATTATATAGTGCTGGCACCAGAACCAGGCAGGGCATGCATGCAGCAGGAGCTTCTGCTTTTTCCTTCTTCTCCTCCCGTTCTTGCTGCTCCTGTTGTATGAGTTTTGTGAGAAGAGCACAAGTTTTTAGTAAAAGGGAAATGGGCCAGCCGAGTCCCACATATCACTTTTATGGACGGCTTCATTTTCATAAATTTCATGTATGACTATGCCTATGAACTATTTCATATTTGCATTTTCATATTTCTTCTTCGCCAGGCGACGTAAATCACTCCCTTTATGGCTAATTAGACCTTTGTGTTCCGACACATCCACCACCAGAAACTGCTTTTGCTTTTCTCTCTCTCTCTCTTACTCCAAACTTTATTTGTGCTATAATATTCCATTCTATAAAAAAGAACAGACAAGGCAGTTTTGCATACATCTAAAGAGTGTAGTAGTGGCAATAGTGTGGTAGTTTTCGCTGTTCTAAAAAAAATGCCGTCCTTGTCTATCCTCCTACCCTGACGACGACGACAGCGACAACTAAGTACGTCCAAAGAAGGAGGAGGAGGATGAACGACGACAACTAGGAAAACTACTAAAGAGAAGAAATGATGACGACCAAGACTACTACCACGCATTGCACAACTACACATTATTTAGCTCTTTCTCTCTAACCACTTTCCATCTAACTGTGACGTACGGTATGTATGAGGGCAAAGTGGAAATAAAAATGATAAAAAAAGCTTGTGTCTAGCTGTTGATGAGTATTCCAATGATATGCTTTTGACGACTACACACAAATACTACTTTCATTATAATACTACTACTACTATGATCCTTTTCCACAAAATCCAACTTTTTCTTGCATATATCCGCTATTTTCTAATCCCGTTTTGAGATGGTAAAAAAGGAGTTGAAGTAAAAGTAATATGCATAAGTGAAAGGCGATATATTTAAATCGGTCGGTTGCTCTTATTACTTGCCATTGCATCATTGTCTTCTCATCTCATCATCATCAGCAACAACAGTGTAGCTGCTACGAAAGCAAAAAAGCGAGAGAGAGATGGAAAGGGAACAAGAGCTAAGTTAATGCACACATCCAAAGGAACTCTCTCCCGGCAACATGCCAAAGTCTCCTTTGGCCTCTCCTCATATCCATATAAATATACCGTTAAGGATGTATGCAATTGTAAATCGTCAACGGCATTGCAATAAGTGTGCATGCATGTCCATAGTAGTAACAGTAGTAATGCATAGAAATGGCACATAAGGCAAACTACCCGTTCCCTTTCCATTCTCACATTACCCCGTTTTAAATCCAGTCATCAAAGTCATCATTATGACCCTCATCATTGCCATCATTGTCGTCATCATCATCAACATCATCGTCTTCATCTGCCGCCCTTGCGTTTCCGTCCTCTCTTCTCTTGCTCCCGTTGCCAGAGTTGTTGGATAAATATGGACATTTCTACTATACTACTTGCAGAGGATAAGAAGTTTGTCCAGAAAAGATGCTGATGTTGATGTGATTATGCTGTGCGTACCAGTACTTTATGTAAAGCATAAATGTATGTACGTACACTTGTGTGTCGTTCCAAATCCAGTTCCAAAGATTCCAGATGTGGTCCACTGCTACTTCGATGCTATACATAAAGATATAGTGATATTGAACGCAACCTATAGAGATTGCTAATAAGAAAGGCTACTTTTTAGCATGATCCCGGGATGTATACATAATGCGTATTCTCAACGATTAGGAACTCGCACCTGAATTTACACTCACATTACTATTGTATTATAGTGTAGGACCTTATATTACACATTGACTGTTTTTTTTAAATATTTGTATTATCATCTGAACAAAGTGACAATAAACGAATTGTCAACAACCGCACAATAATCATCATTATTTCCATTATTATATGGCGTGCTCTTTTGTAATGAGTAAATTGGCCAAATTAAATTTCGATAAGATTACTCAACACCCCCACTTCACAAAACTATCATTAGCATTTTATTTATGATAGTGTACTTTAATCGGCAAAAACAAACAATTTATCAGTAACCGGAGGAGCCATCCTCTGAAGAAAAACAAAATTGCCGTGTTCATTATTATGTTCATATTATTAGGGGTTCATAAAATGAGTATGATTTTCCTCTTCATGTCACACATATCCTCTAATGTCATTGTCAAAGAGTCAAACAAGTTGAGACAGATGTAGAAAAAAGGTGACGAACAGACTATAGAAGCAAAAAAAGAATAGTAAAAGTAGCTGGTAGCACTGAACAGTGAGTGAGCACTCTGAATGAAATTTTCTTTGAAAAGTGAGTGAGTAGCGTTAAAGAAACTACTGTGACAACTATATATACTAATGTCAACATTCTTCCGAGTGTGTGTATAGAACGTGCTCACATATTATAGTTATTATTATCAGATATTGCCGTTTTATTTCATGTAACATGAGTAGTGTTCATCCGCAGTTATGAATGTCGTCTGCATAAAGGAACTACAACAATTTGTATCATTTCTTAATTTAGGAACCACTGCACTGCCGTTGGCCCATCGTGCCTTCGTTTGCTGCTCGTTTTGACAATGACAAGGATCATGACGGTGAATTTGATGGCAATCATCGTGAGCCTGAGCAACAAGAAAGACCAAGTTAGAAGAAAGGTATAGTGCAAGAAGTTAGAGTCATTCACAGTGAGTAGCATTTTCCACGGGATTTTTTTCCCATCATCAACATGATCCTCCTCATCATCATCCTTCCTAAACAACCGACCGAGTAAAGTGAGATGACGATGACAAGGTCGGTGATACACCTCATGCTTCTGGCAGTCAAGTAAGTAAAAAAGGAGAAAAGAGCTAGAGTAGATAGGAGCGTACGACTTTGCTCTTCGTGTTTGCGTAGCATTTCTAAACACAAATGCCAAGAAGTGTTCTCATTATTACCCTGATCATCATGTGGATAAACAAGAAAATGATACAAATGTCTCTAATACTGCGCTACTTAACCAATCCAGCTGAAGTTGTGCGTATATCTATTTAGGAAAACTAAAAAAATACTAACTCCTTCCCAACATGTATATATGTACATACCGGTACAACATGTACTCAACGTTCCGCTCCGTGCTCACTCAACGTTTGTAACAGCGACAGTCAGTCAGTCAGTTTAGTTTTCAGTTTTCTCTGAAGGAAAGATACCTTCCAAAACTACCACCTCCACAATATAAAACATACTCCATCCAAGCATTTTTTTCTTCTTTTTCTTACTCCCGTATGCACATAAAAACCTTCCATTACATAGCGATTAGTCTCGGAGTGCCAGCTTCTGACTTGCTCTTGACGGCTACTACAGCTATTAGTGTACATTTTGATCACCCCTTTTTTTCTTCAGTCACCGAACAAATGTATATATATATATCCACATGTAGTGTAATGTATATACTTCCTTCCTCTTCTTCAGCTGTCAACCTACCGAAAAGATATCTTTTGGACAGTGCATCTCCTCAATATGTTTAAGTAAAACATACATGGTTTTCCAATGATCTTGGCATCTTGTGACAAGTAATATGTTGATACATGTATTATAAATGTACATATATACATATGCATCAAACTTCTTTTCTCATCTCGTGTAGATCCTGCTGTCACTCTTGAGCGTTGACTGACTGACTTCATGACAAAAAGGAGGTTGACAAAGAAGGAGTGACGGAGTGAGTGAGCGAGTCGAGTGAGAGAAAAGTTGAAAAATCTTGACTAAATAAGAAACAATCTTGAATAGTTATCTCTGAGGAGGTTTGCTCCCGGTGCTACTGTTCAAACTGGAACTCTCCATTTCCACTTCATGAACCACGAGAATGACAAATAATACAGGGAGAAAAAATGGACAAGACTGGTTTTGTGTATCTCCCTATTTCCACTCATTTATATGTACGTTTTCCTGTTTTTGTACAGGAGTGTGTTAATAGAGAGCAAATTATGACAAATTTGGATGTAAGCATGCACCTACTTCTGTCTGTCACGCCGACAAACTTCGTTACCCACGCTGTTTTGGGTGTTAGATCAAATACAGCCAAGTGAAGACAGGTTTGAGAACAGGGTATATATATAGAGAGAGGGGTTTGTTGAAACGGTGATATTATTTGGGATGTTGCTCTTTTTGTTGTTATTATTATTATTATGCATGTGCATAATATTCATTTCATATACATGGTATTCTTCTTGTGATCATTTATTATTATTCTCCAGGCATAATATTACGATAGGCCATGACTTTTTCCTGCTCGGATATCACCACTTTTCGCCCAGTTTTAACAAGTTTACTGCCAAAGTAAAAAAAAAGACAATATCAGAGCCATGTGTGGAATCAGCAGAAGTTGCTGCGGGTAAGGAATCTTTCGGAAATGACGAGTTATGTATGCCCATCATCCTATTATATTACATACCTTTCAGAGAACCTGACTTTTTCATTCTTTTTTACGTTTCGTTGTGGCTGGTGAAGGAAGGTAGCATTTATAGCGTACACCAACCACTACCACCCTGTTTGTTGACGATGATCATGATCATGATGATGATGTAGATGGAGTACACGATGATGACGATGATTATGATGGCTTAGAGAAGCCACTGAAAAGCATAAATATAAAGAAAAAAGCTTATTGCTTCATACTTTATTTTAGAAGCTAGAACGCTTGTTCGTTTTTTGAAGCTTCACTTACAACATTCAACATTCATTCCTCCTGCTTATTTTTGCGTGGCTGGCTGGTTCCTCTTCTACTACTCCGCTTCGTTGTCTTTCTCTTCCGTCCAATGTTCCATGTCCAAGAAGATGAGAAGTGACGATGTCATTTATGTATCTCCATCTCTCTTTTTTCCTTCCACTTGTTCCTGCTCTTGCTCCCTTTTTCCTCTAGTTCTCTGACCGACCTCAGAAAGAGCACAAGTTATTTTCTTGTGTGGTGTGGTGAGCTAAAACACGAAGCTGGTAATATAATATATTACTTTTTCTTGCTGTATGTATACTCACACAGTAGTGGTGTGCTGAGCAAACCGAGTCATACCTTTCTCTTCTCACGTTCACCTAAAACCCATCATAACTTTGAATGAAGAGCTAAGCCAGTAATAAAGTCTTATCAGAGATTGGATCCTCTTGGTTTTTGATTGAAATGAATAAATCCTTCAATTTCTTCTCTCTGGAGGTCTCCTTAATAATACTTTTCTCGTGCCACCACCCGGTTGTACATCGTTTAGCTACTTGGAATCTATAGGCATGATGGCCATAGTACGGCATATTATATTTGGTCTATGTGACCGCGTCTCGCTCGCTTCATATTTGAACACGGTCACTCATCTCTCTTACGCTTGTAAAAATTCTCTACTACTAATATTACAACCTTGGTGTTTCTCACCAACTTTAACGAGAAGGAAAATTAGGTGACAAAAATTACAAATTACCATTCGCTAATAATTAATAATTAGTCCTTAATTTGGAGCCTAATGCCAATTCATGGAAACCCAAATGCCCATCCTCAATACATTATGATCTAATGAGCACTAAAAGTACCCTTCCACACTATAGCACCAGTGGTATAAAAGTCATTACCAGCACGTCAGTAACGTGTGAGCTACAGAGCGGAGCAGACAACAAGCACTCTCTCCCGACTTGTTCCATCCATCCCACATCAATCCCTATCCAACCAAAATCCACCCCCTTTTCAAAGCAAAACACAATCTTTTGAAATGATGCTCAGCTTTCACCAGCCTACTTCCCTTAGCCCTTCCTTCATCGTTTTTTTTTCTTTCCTTTCCCCAAGATCCTTTCTCACATTTCATGTCAAAATACTACTCTCATCTCTTCAAATTGAACGGTGGTGGTGGTGGTGGCGATGCTACTAGAAGCAGAGGAGAAGTTTAGTAGTTTTAGTAGCTAAATAGAAAAGGAGCGGGGTGCATATGATGATGACAGCATGATACATTCCGTAAGGGATCTCCATTTTGTACATATTGTGTCAATACACATACTTGGAATACAAGAACAACAAAACGTATTTTAATACACTCGACTCTCTACAGCTGTATCATCATGATCACCACCACTATACTATCATCATCACATCACTATATTTCCAGCCAAGTTTACAACTTAACATTTCCTTAGCTTTTTTTCGCTCACTCACACTTCACTTTTGTAACATATTCCTCGATCATAACAAGCCATATAAAAATGACAGTTTTTGCTCCATCACATCACTTATACATATGTGCTGCTCTACCTACGTTTGCATACTATTCATGCACATTATGGATATGGGGTGCTTCTTGGAAAAGCAAACCGTCACCGTCTCCTTTTATTTGGCTAAGGGAAGTAGTAAAAAAAACTACAAAAATGTCGCAGAAGTAGATATTTGTAGTGATGCATAAGTATGTATATGATCCATAATATACAACACATAGTTTATTTATATATGCACCATAATATACTTCAACAACACGACCTTCTTCGTCTTCTTCTGCAGGAGCTGTTTAGCACTTTTTTTTGGAACGGCACATCACTACTCACTCACGTTTCGTTGGTTGGTGTGTATGTGTGTTTTGTTCTTCTTCCTTGTTCGGATTTGGATTTTTCTTGTTTTCTCCCATTTTTTCGGATGTCTGCGCTCCGTCTTTTTATGCTCGAAAATCTATGAATATGTGTTATGATTATTATAGCTCGCTTGGAATTGCCGTCGTTGATGGTGAGATGAGACGAAGAGGCATTGCTTTATGCATTGCATCACTATTTTTTCTAGGTATTCCTTCCACAATGTGTTGAAGTATTTTAAGGGGTAGAAGAGCTATGTATCATCAAAAGCAAGGCAGGGCCTAACAGCAGTCATACGTAACGTACATATATCCATCCAAAAAAGAAAAGAGAGCTCCGAGAATAAAATAGGTACATAGTTGAGAGAAGGATGGAAGTGTGGAGAAAACGAAGAACCATTCCAGCCTACAGTTACAATAGAGGCACCAAAAGCACCAGCATGCTCGCATAGTGGCCATAAATAATAGGCATAGAAATGCACAAACGTCAAAGGAAGCAGAGAGAGTGTAAATGGAAGAAGGCCTAGAATGTCATCGATAAATCAGTTTTATCGTACTAAAAAGTACAAAGTTATAAACAAAATGAGCTTATATGATTTTTAGGTATATCTGTGTCCCCTATAGCTTCTAAAGTTCCTGTCCGCATACATTCTCACATTTGCAGCACATTTGTACATGCATATAAATACTTTTGTAGTTTGTTTTTAATATTTTTTAATTCCTGATCACATACATGTTCCGATCTGTATCAAGTACCACTGTACTTCGACGGGCTCATTTTGCAGTCAACTACCCATGCAATCTATCCAGTGTTACTTATTACTGGAACATTGTCAGAGGTGAGAAGTCATGTAGAGAATGACCATTCATTGAACATTGATGTTCCTTACATGACCTTCCAACAAATGAAATTCCTCATGGTGGAGTGTACATTACCTCTGTGGTGTACACAGAACTGATCTCGTTTGCACATTGATCAGTACATTCATTGTGCAAAACCATCCACACAGAAGAGCAAGACGAATCTGAACCTATAAATTCAGGTAAAAAGAAGAAAAAGATATTTCAAAAAGTAAGCGAAATAACAATTTTCGAACTGTTTTTTACAGGCTACTTGTACGCAACCGTAGACGGAAAAGATTTCGTGGTTTTATAATATGAATTTGGTGAATTTGTTTAGTTAATTAGAGTTTAAGAATTAACTAATTACGATTGTTGCTTATATTTTAAAGTTTATTTACGCTTTAGTTGCAGAAATGAAATATTCTAATTTTGCCATTTTTCTCTCATCATTTTTAATTTTCATTCTTATAACGATAAATTGATTTCTTAAAAATTAAATGTAAAAAGATTTAAAAATGTACTTTTCGTTCGTTGTAGCTTTAGTTTAGTAAAAAATATTTTAAAATGTACTTTTCCCTTTCCTTCGTTTTAGTTGTAGTGGAAAATACCGTTAGTGTGCAATGTCGAGTTCAATCAGAGAGAGAGGAAAGGAACGAGAGAGGAAACAATGACTTGGAAAACTCAGCGCATTTCGTCATCCCATTTTCATATTGATGTCGAGAATCCTTCCCATTTCTGAATATAGTTTCAACATGAGCGCAGTATTTCTTCGGGATAAGGCAATAAATCAGACCTTTATGTTTGGTAGATAAGGAATTCTGCTAGCACAAATCATACACAACTTTTCAAATTAACGTCAGAGGCGATACACACACTACTCTCCTCTTTTCAAGTTAAACTGCTTTGCTTCTTCCTCTTCTCCTCTTCCACCACCATGCTATGCGTCTCTGTGTACTTCCATCCATTCCATTCAGTGAAATGTTACATGCATCTCTCTCTCGCCCTTATATATTAAGTTGGACCCTCGTCTTTTGTAGACCTTTTTAGTACTTTACTAACATTATCATGAGTGAGGAGCACAGCTTCACTGTAGTACATGCTTCCATCTCTTTTTTAGTATTACAAGACCTTTGTTGGAATTATGTGTACGTTATTATTATTATTACTATTATAATACTTTTCCTAACTAGTCTTTTCTCTCCTTCTCTCGTGTGCGCTCCGCTAAAATTTATATTTGTACATCCGACATTATCCAGAAAACATTATAAAATGAAGGGAAAAGATCCTAGGTGGCACTTTCCTATTAAGCATTCGCATATGCATATGTAATAAACGAGACACTAGTGTAGTCCATAAAATCCAATACTTTCAAAAACAGACAATACGTCGTAAGGACCGTTTAGTGTGACGATGATAACATGATGACGACTAGGCGAATAAATATGCCACTGAATTTTAACTGCGTCCCTATCTCTCTATATAAGCTAACTATGTATAATGGACGAGGGAGCAGAACAAATATCATATCATAATATCATCATTGCTTTTACAAGGCTAGAACGACAAATGCGACACGCCGATGCGATGGACGAATATCATCATCATCATCATCCACACAGGATAAAATGTATTACGATATGATATGAATGATATGTCCACGATAATATTTTATATATAAGGTGATATGTAACCTATAGGTACAAATAATAATACTTGTTTTTACCCGGTGGCTGGCAGGCATCATAATAGGAGGAACTAGGAGGCAAGCGGGTATAAAAAGCTTTATCAAAGTGATGATGAGCCGAGACGCCCCAGCAACTCATACCGACCGACAAGAAAGAGCAGAGCCAAAAAGTTTTTGTTGGTGGATGAAAATAGACGAGATTTACTCCTTTTAGTCATTTTCATTCACACAAACAAAACCAAGTGCTGAAAACTATGTGCGTAGGTACTTATAATATGTAAATCTCTAGACGTATAATATGGTATAGGCAAAAAAGGGTCAGTTGGGTTGGACTGACCTCTTATAATATATGCATGCAGGTTGGTACTTTTGTTCCATTGTTATTCGAGATGTAATTATGACTCGGATGAAGATACCAAATCCCATAAATACATCGAAGGGTCACGTCGGTGTAACATGACACAAAAATAGAATCAGAAGACCATATGCCCGCCGCTCTTCTTTGTCCATCCAAAAGAGTTATACTCGTTTGGAATGCTATTACATAACATTCACATTAACATCTAAAGTTTAATTACACATAAGAACTAATGGGGAAACATTGACCGTCTTAAAAACGGAAAATTATTTTATTTCAGTTTTCATCTAAAAGTTTGTAAAACTGGTTGAAGCAATAACGTATATAATAGTAATGTTAAACTCCCAAAGGAATTAAATGACGACATCGATAAAATCAGTGTATATTATACATACACTCACAATCATCGTAACAGAGACTTTACCACAACCTTAATCCATCCGTAAAATTTTGACACGACAAATTCTACAACATTCTAAATTTTTGAAATGGTTTTACTCAGCTTATAAACCCTTGTAAAGCGCTGAAGATGTTGGGGGTGCTGAATTATGTGTGTTAGCATTTGCGCTGTGGTGTAGAGAGAGAGAGTAAAGGTGGATGGCACAAGGGCCATTATTTTATCTTGATATACCTACGTGATACTCTACATTATACACTTTCCCTTCATATCAATATATATATGATTTTGCTTGTCTCGACAAAAACTGGAGAGTCTTTTCTAAAATTACAGAAAATATTATGTTCCGGGCTTCTTCATAAGCTCAAGTTTTGAAAGAACTTGCCGGCTTCTTTGCCTTTTTGGTGTAGCTTCTAGCAGTGGCAATAATTATGGACATAAATATGATGTGGATGTGAGATGATGCTGATGAGAAGGAAAAGGAAAGGAAAGTATTAGTACTTTGAGGAGGAAAAGGGAAAAGAACAAGTTAAGAGAAGCTGCTGGAGCACACACACAGTGTCGCTGTATATTTTCTTTATTATTATTATATATTATGCAATTTGATGGGTTTTAAAAGGGCAAAAGCAGATCATCCTCTTTTCTACTCTCGCGATATACATCCCGGGCACTTATTATTATATCAACATAACATAGGAGGCTGTATTCAGCTTGAGTATCAAGAATGACTGAAACGGCTCCTCAACTTCTATCACCATACATACATTAGATGCATACTCTCTCACTCTCTTTCTCTTCTTCCCTCACAATGCATTCACTCTTCTCATCTTCTCTCTCGGCGGTTATTCCACTTGAAGCACTTTACGTCAGTATATCATTCATATCACGTAATTAAAACGAATAATGTTCGCCAAACTATAAAAGAGTCATTTTCATATTGCAATACATATTGTAATTTATGGCAAATGGTTTTGTTGGATGGCTCAAGATTGGAAAAGGGATGAATGAATGAAAGAATGGAAATAGCAGTACAGACAGAGAGGAGAGAACATCAGGGGAAAAGTTATGTTTATTGTGGGATGAGGAAAAGGCAGAGAGAGAGTTTGAGGGGTGCGGGGAAAAGCCGTTATGGGGAGGGACTCCAAATTTATTTCTGTGAGATGGTGGAGGTGACATTATGGCATAATGTATGGGTGAAATTTTGACGCAATGAAAATTTTGTCATAACTAATGTCACTCGAAACCCAGTATTTTATGTATAATTACACTAACTTCCAGTCGGCTTTGTTTACGCACGCAGTTAACGGTTTGCTTTCATATTCCGTGCTGTTCAAAAAGTACCCATAAGCGATTCCAGATATTGTGCTAGCTTTTTGATTAGAGCCTGGCTAAATGCATTAAATCTATGATATATGAAGAATGTAATGGTATTATTATGAATGTGGTATAAAACCAATTATTATTAAATCCTATATTTTTGGAGGACAGGAGACTTCATTGTCACGAAAATCCATATGTAATTTACCAATCGGTAATATGTTGTATGTTGATCGTGTAACATGAGAAAAAGTACGAATCAAAGTGTGTAATATCTGCAATGTTAAAATGGTTAGTTAAGTTAGTAAAGATTAATTTCTCCACCACGGTGTGAGGCAGGATAGCGGATTGAAAGAGCCAACAACAGACATAATCTACAAAAACCGATCGACTTCGAAGACTGACTGCTACTTTAGAGGAGGTGTAGTTTAGTTGACTTGGTCTGTTCACTGCTCCGATGTATGAAGAGATAGAAGTATCTTGATATCGAATAACGCAATATGTGATGACTATGTTCATGGTTCTCGGTTTGCTCTTGGTCTTTGTCTGTTCAGCCTCTTTGTCAAATCGACAGCTGTAGTTAGGAGATAATATGAATCGCTTAGATTTCATCACGCTTAAACTTACCTATTTTTACATTAGATATTACAGCATCATAGGTAGCAACTCCTATAGCTCGACATGAATTATGAATGCTTTTTTTTTGTAGGCTGACTTTACTTGTTCCTTGCGTTTTTCCATAATAATAATCATTCAGCAAAACTTTTATCTTTCTTCTTAAGAAGAAACAGACTAAGTATATAGTGGGCAATTTCTCTCACAGATGCAGATATTTCATGAAAGAAAGTCACCTAACAAGGAGTGAATTAGGAATTTTTCAGGGCGAGGGTGGATTATACCAGACATTTATAGCATATTGAGCCATGGGGATGGCTTTGGTTTGGCATACTTTAGTCTTTAATAATTTATTTCTTTTTCTCCCTCATAAACTTTCTTCCAAAAGACTGGCGCCTTTTAAATTCGAACTCAATTTCTTCTGAGTTATTCATATATCCATCACTAAATAATAATTATGCCGTTATGCACGATATGATTGTTGTGAAGCACTGGCCGTGATCCGTCGTTGTGCTCAACTCAATCTCTTTTTATAAACTTTTTCACATATACATGCATTTTGAATTTTTTAACTAGTTGACCTTGTAACTATCTATCAACGCCAACAAGGACACAAACAATTTACAGTAAACGAGGAACGTGACAGCACTCTTACTTGATTGCTTGTGTTGTGTGGCTGGAACACTGATGGGGGTGCTATATTTGCACTAGCGGCTATCCGTACTAGTATGCAGCGTGTATGAGATATGAGCAGGGTCTGTCTTTATATTCTGTGACCCCTTTGCACGGAGCATCAATGGCGACGTAACTAACATGTTATATACACTGCGTCTTGAACTCCTAAGTCTCAATCTTTAGCGAACAGAAACTTAGTCTGCTATCCGTCACATCTAGACCGTCCACACACAAATGTATATTGGAAGAGACTGTTTATACTTTGGGAGTCTGCCTCAAAGAACTCATTTACGAGTTCTCTACTTGTTGTGGACAAAAAAAAATACTTTCTCACAATTTAATGCAAAAGTTCGTATAGAAATCAGCAAGTAAGACAATACAGAAAAAAGAGACACTATGGCATAACGGAAGAGTTACCTTGCGGCATAAAGTGAGGATTAACAGACAAGAAATAGACACAAAACTCAGTAGTAGTGTGTTGTAAGCAAGTTTTGAATGGAGTGTATGCAAGTTTTCGCAGACGAGATCAGATCACATATATTAAAACTGTGCTTATTTTATCATTTAAAATACGTGTATCAAAACACGCTTACTATCGCACTTAACAAGACAAGTAGTGCCTCATGTTTTTGGGACAAAAAAAAGTTGAATTCTACATCCTATGACATGAGAACTTCTCTGCTTACTAACATAAAATTCACTAAATGAATTTTCTCTCCCCCCTCTTTTTTATGTTCTTTGTGTTCGTACATCTATGTATATACACATGATGATTCATTGAAGTAGGGTTCGGATGTGATGTATTTCTTGGGTCACTTTTGTTATTCGAAAAAGTGCAAATTGTTGTTCGTTGAATCCAATTATATTATTATTACAACTATTTGTTCGGGCTTCTTCATTTTGCATATATTATTTCATCTGCTACAAGAGAGGAACGATTTATTTCAGGAAAAATTTAATCTCGGGCTGATAATCTGCTGAAAATATCAAACACTAATTGCGCCTAAAAAAAAAGTATGGGACTAAATTATTTATTATGCACATAGTAGGAAATGAGATAAGTTGTATATGATTTATGTCCATATATGCTCAACGTATTGCGCCTCACTAGGGCAAGGAGGAAAAAAAAGCATTTGTGTCATTGTTTCATCTGAAAAAAAAGAGAAAAAATGGTGCAGCCAAACTTGCTTTTCTCCCTTTTCTTATTATTTCCTTTGACTTTTTTGTCTTCCTTTTCTCTGCCCTATTGAGATTGATTTCCAATTGGGGAATTAGCAGCAGCCCCAACAGTCGGCTTTCTTTCTTTTCCTTTTCTTACACTTGGACCAATCAGTTTCCCTCCGTGCTTTCATTCTGTCATCATGCCAGTGTGATAATAGGAAGTAATGCATCAGATCATGATCAGATCAGCTATTCTATGGACTACGATGCAGTGGTACAATCCATAACATCAATGAGCGATATGGCAAGAAGGATTATAGATTACGTATGCATTACACACCATCCATACTCACACATTATTTACATGTGGTGGTGGATGTGGAAGTCGGCATTAATTCTCAACTCGTTTTCTTGTTGTTAGTTTTTGTAAAGTAAATCATGGATATATGGTGAAAGATGAAACGTTGGTTTTTGAGCTAGCAGTTACTTGTGTAAATCGAATAATATAATAATTCTGTCTGACAATCGGCGAAAGAGAACTGCGGTATTTTATGTAGAAAGTTAAAAAACAATGACGATGACGAAATGGCGACAATGAATTTTCCTTACAATCAAACGATTGTGTCTTTCGTACTCATTCTTTTCTTTGGAAACCTCAACTGTGAGTTTTTTTTTAAACTGGAGTTGAGGAGTAAGAAAAATTGCGGTTCGCAGCCCGTGTACTCTTATGCAGCTTCAAGTTGACTCTTTTTTGAGTAACTTTTTCACAGATTTCTCTCATAGGAAATCAAAAAATCCTTTCGTCTTTTCTTCTTTTTTCAGCAGTTCAATCACTCAAAAAATATTACTCTACTTTTTAGTCAATGTATTATGCATATCTTATATGTACATATACATGTATATATATGTATATATTCACCCCTCTTCTAACAATAGTTTAGTTGATCGGCTTGTGGTATCTTAATAATGAAGAAAGGTGAAAAAGACTTTGGTAAACGTGTTAACGCGTACATACATACAGAGTACACTTCCCTTTTTGCTTGATGCGATGAAGAGATAAATGAGAGATCTCACGACCTTAAACCCCCAATTCCCTGCGGTAAGTTAGCACCAGCATCCACAAAGCTTTGTATTCCTCCACCAAGCAGCTACCGTTCAACTGCATTGACTTTTCTCTTCCATCTTCTTCCTCCTGCTCTCTTCATCTTTATATAAAGAAGGGACCGAAAGAAAGACGCGCTGGTGCACAACTCCTGCTTCTTCCTGTCGTCCCAGAAATGATAATTCAATCAGAAATATGAGTGAAATGTTCCGATGACGATGGTGATTATTATTACCACTGTTACACACAGGAAAAAAGGAGGATGATGATGAACAAGACCTCATTTTTGATATACTCAGGGTGTCATTTATTTTCTGTCTCTATTCCACTCTCTCTCACACTCCCAACTCCTCTGTTTCATTCAAACATTTTGCTGGAGAAGTCTAGTTATGGTGTTGGCACGCTCTTGTGAATTCCTCTCATTCATTATTCTTCTTCAAGTTTGAAAAGTCGTGGATCTAAAACGGATGTACTGCCTGATGCCATTAAAATATATGCTTCACAAGAATAAATGTACTGATGATAGGAAGCTTCCGATTATGCTGGAGAAAATAGAGAAAAAGAGGAGAAGAAACCCAAATGTAACATTGATGAAAATGATCAGGTTGATATGATGATGATGAAGATGATGATGACGATTCTAAATTCCAGGGTGGCTACATCAACCTCCTTTCATTAGGTTGTCCTCTTTCCTTATACAGTGTCATTCACTAGCATTTCTTTCATGTCGCTCTGATTTCTTGGTCGGGAAAAGGGAAAAAGAAAGATAGTGCAAACTGATAAAAAGTTAAAAGTCAAGTCATCATAATCATCAAATGAATATCCCTACGAGTTTAAATGTATAACATAGACTAGATAATGAATAGAAATGTGGACTACTGTTGTATGTATATAATTTATGCACAGTGCTACAGGAATTAGTACAAAATTTTGGTTATTTCCTGTTGGAAAAAGTTTGCTAGCTAACTAACTTTAACGGAAATACATTTATTTGCACAAATGTATATCAGTATAATATTTTTGACATCTGACTCTGATACAAATGGTAGAACACCATACCACGCACTAGGAGAATACGCTGAAAAATAGTTTGTAATATCCCAAACATCATAATATTTCATCTGCCATAATGTTTCCAAAACCCCTGTAATTTTTGTCAAGATTAAAACTGCGCTAATTATAAGCTTATATTTTAACAAACAAATTAGTACCAAGCACTATTATCGTTGTAAGGAAAGGAATCTAAAGTGGTTAAAGTAATCCATGTTAATAAAACGATTATGACAATAATATGATAATCGTAAAACGGTACTTATTTGACGGAAAGCACGCTTTCAAAATAAATAAAACAATTTATATATTCTTAATGATGAGGTTGACTGAAAGATTTTCTGCGTAATGAAAAGTAAAATATATATATGTTTGTTTGACCAACAGAAACGAGAGCTGGTGACGACAAGAAAACTCGAGAGCTGCATTATGGCACTAAACTCTAAGAGTAAAGGGGAAAAATTAATAGAAAAACAGGTTCTCTGTGCCAAGAAGCCGTTGGAGACTGTGTAGCTGCAAAGCCAAATCTAAGCCCGATTTGTACATTTTAATTTGCCAATGTCAAACACAAAATTATTCTCAACTGTTGCTCAGCACAAAACACATCATTTCTACACAAGACAATGTTCTTGTTGATGATGATTATGACGATGATGATATAACCAATTTTATTTCTTGACCTCCGCTCAACGTGCCATACCAATACAGTAAATGGCAAACTTAATATTTATCTCCTTTAGTTGAAAACTGCCCCGTAGTAAAGCAAGTCAAGGAGTTTAAACGATTAATAAATTAAAATTTTAGTCCCATCTTCTCATCAACATGCATCATCTCACTTCATCAAGAAGAAAAGCTTTTCTTGTAATAACAGTGTACATATTTTCCCGAGAGTGTCTTGTTCTTTTGCAGTAAATTATTAAAAATGTGTATGTAATATGCATAAAACACTTGGCTTTGCGAAGCTCTCTGAATTGTTGGGATGCTGTTGACGTGTAGTGTGTCTTGGTTCTTGACAGGGCTAAAAATCAACCCCCGTAAAGATATATCCCATCTTTTTGTTTTTACTTCGTCGTACACTTCACCTTTTATGAATTTGTTGCACCCTTTTTCATCATTCATGAAATGAATCATTGAACCATTTTGCATGTCTTTTTACCGGTCACACTATAAACTATAAGGATACACAAACTTTACACGCTTCTAATTTGTGGCCTTTTCTCGTTTTGACTTTTGAGCTGTCATCCTGTTTTTTTGTAGAAATTTTATGTGATTTGCATGGCTAAAATGACTTGTCGATTGGATGGATAGACAAAAAATATATTTATGATTGCTTCGCATCAGCATTTAAAAAAAATTTTTCCCTGTAAAAATGGGGATGTATCCGTCCGTGCAAACATTATTACACAAACATAATATAATGGCTTGAATAGGTTAAGCTTACAGATATACATATTATGTGCTTAAAAAGTGTTCATCTGCTGCAGCAGCCGTGTGTGTGTGTTGTTAGATGAAAAAAAGGACTAGAATAGGAGCCCCACCTTAAGTCATGCAAAGGGAAAAGTCATACTTCATTTTTTTCAGTATCATCATCACAAACTGCTATAAATCACCTCTTTTTCTGCCATCGCCATCATTCCCATTGCATTATTACTCACATACTTATTATATATTACAGACGTACGCAGAGACAAGAGTAGATTTTCATCCATCGCATTGCATCGCTCCGTTAAACTATTTGGATCTCTTTTCATTTTTTCCTTCTTTTTATAACAAACTTGTGCTACTTCGTAACTCCATCCATCCGAAAGAAATAAGTTATGTCTAGTGAACCACCACACCATACATACCACCACCAATACTCTCCAAAAGCAGAGAGAAATGTACATATCAGTCCATAAAAGTTGGAACACTTACACTTTACTTCTCCCGTCTCTCTCTGTCTCTCTTTTTACCTTTCGTTCACTGTTACCAATTCTTCTTGTGTGACTGTGTGGCACGTCGACGGACCACTTCTGCGATTACTACGATTACTGCTACTACAACTATTGCTTACTGCAATGCTGCTTTCTGCTACCATTACGTCTAATACTAAAAGATGTGTTTCATTTTTGTTGAAAACTTTTTTTTTTTCTTCGTTCCGTTTTATGTGCATTATGTACATAATCTTTATATATATGTGGAAAGAGATTTTCTGGGAAATTGTTCAGGAAGCCATGTGTCACCTCCAAGTAGACAGGCAAGCAGATTCGACAGACAGGCTTCACTCATAAATTATCATGATGTGATGTGAGCTTCTCGGCCCTCACTCGCATAAATACTTAGTGGGGCTACATATTACATGACTACAACACAAACCTCTTTCTATTTCTTCGTCTGAGCGTCCTCCTCTGATCCTGATCCAATCTTTTTAGTCATACCATAACATTACTGCCTAGCACATGCACAAAAATCTAACCATTTGCCGTATATGCACAAACAATCCATTTTCTACTATATATGTAGCAGCGTAATAAGCAAAAACGTACACACTCTGAAAATGCAGGAGGAAAAATATATAGCGAGCCAAGTCTGTCTTCTTCCCATCACCACTACATCAAGTCATGACTATGGGATGGTAAATGGCTAAGGGTGAAATTCTTTTCTTTCTTGCTCCATTCTGTCAGCTAGTTGCCATATATTATTTGAAATATATAGCATTTTTCGTCCTTCTGGTCGTGTCCGAGATGAGATGAAGAAGAGCAGAAAGTAAATTTATGTGTGTCGAGTTTTTCAGCTCATCACACAGACCTTGCCGGAGAGCGAGAGCCTGGGCCCTTTATATCCACGTAAAAGTGAGGAGGATAAACAGAATGAATGGGAGAGAGCAAAAGAGGCATACAGGCATTGCTCCATATAAAACACGCAGGCGACCGACCCTCCACGCAACATTGACAATGAAAATCGGTAATGGCAAAAACCTAAAAAGTCATTATCACAAAAACCGCCTGTAATTCTTACTTTACTTACATTACAGATATAAATCGTGAAAAAGTGACAGCACACTGACTGGTTGACTGAGCTCTGAATCAAAGAGCAAACCATGTAGTATTAAATATATACCTACAACTGTACTAACACATTCAGTTCTGCTGCCATCCAACTTTTCGTTTGGATGGATGGACATGCAATAATAATAATAGTAATAGTAATAATAATAACAAGAAGAAAGAAAAAGGCCGAAAAGAATAAGCAAGTAAAGCAACGCTGTGCTGTGCTGGGCTCGCTGCTGTTGTTGTACAGTCGAGAGTTGAATAAGTTTTTGGTAATAAGAGAATGAAAGGAAAGAAATGAAGGAAAGAGCAATAAATTAAAAATCTCAGGGCATTTCTTCATCCCATTCGGAGTCCCAGATCGACATAATTCTTTGAGCTGCATGTCCATGTCGAACAACAGTCGAACCTACCTACGACCTACCATCATCATCATGATCATGATCAATACTTTAACCAAAAACAGAAACCTAACACAGTGCATCATCATCATGTGCCTTCGTCAATTCCTACTCTGAACATTATAATATAGTATTATACACATTTCTAATTTTTCCTTATTTTTCCTCCCAAATAAAGCTTGTACGTTAACTTAAATAAGATATATTGAAATCATTTACAGAGGTGACTGTTGGCTGAAACTGAATAATCTATATCTATGGTGGTTTTTAATGCAAACTAAACAATGCATACATTATAATGACGATGATGATGGTCAGCCAATAGCTCACCATGATTAAATTATAGATAGACGGATTGCATTGCAACACACTTTTCGAGAAAAACAATGCGCTCATAGTGACCACCACCACTACTCCCTCTTTTCAGAAATCACTTCAAATCACATATTTACACACTGTTAGATCGAGCGGTGCACCAGAAAACCCTTTAGATCCACCACCACCACTGAGGATACATATTTCCCCAATCGATATTCAATATTCAATCTGAAAGAAAACGCTTTCGGTCTTTGTTCTTCCAAGAAGCAAGGTGGTTTTTGTAGCTGTATTATAGATTACATATGCATAGGGTATCGCATATGGTCTCTCAGATAGAAAAGCAGCTTCAAATAGAATGTCGGTGAAGAATTTGTTCCTTCCTTCTTGCAAGCATCTGCTTTTTAGCTAGTCAAAAATGTGTAATATATCTATCTCACTTGACACATAGTGATGCCTCCTCTCTTCTTGCTTGCTTCCTTCTTATAATATGAGCAGAAGATACCAAGGAAAAATAGTGGTCACAGTTAAAAGATTTCAAAAACCAAGTCACAAAGCAGGCCAAAGGAGATGAGGAGGACGGACGCGGACAGACAAGGGATGATGTTAAGTTATAGTAATATTACGGGCAGGCATGCATGTAGTACGAAATTTACAACAACGTGCTCATACCATCAATCCATCTGGATTTTTTTCTGAGCAAAAAAAGGAGGAACCAAAAGGGTTCTTCATCATCAAAAATTGTCGTAAATAACTCAAAACGGATTCTCTCGAAACAAAAAAAAAACAAATTATTCTCGGATCGGATTTTTGACTATTAACTTGAAACCATTGGATTCTTTGTTTGTGAGTGAATGAGCCGAAGCCTATGTGGATGCAAGGTGGTCGTCGATGGCTGTCGTTTTTTTGTTCATGAACCTTTAGTTTTAGGTCAGCGTTAGTCCTTTTCAAAGAAGCGAGAAATCATAGTTAGCAATAATAATAATAATATGCATGCAGAACAGAAATATTGCACTTTGGCATCATCTTTATCATGTAGTAGTAGTCTTTTGTCAGTTTATCAGATCGTGCTCTTCAATTCAGTGAACCTTCTTCTCCTTTTCTCATTGTGCACATCACACAGACACGACAGCAAATCACTGTAACCTACACTCGTAGTAGCCACCTTTACAGAACATTATAAGTGTCCAAATCGTATCAGGCGGCTAACCTTATTTGAGTAAAAAAAAGAAGTCAATTTGCCATTGCAGTCCCTTTGAGATCATAAAAGTTTTCATTGCACTATACAGAATAATATGTCTATGACTAAACTGAAATATAACATTTGAAGTGTGTCTTGCTGGTAAATACTAATCAAATGCGTAGATTTTTATGTTTTCTGGGCAAAAAATCAATGTCATCCCTGTTATTATTATATATGGCCGTTAAAACAAGTTTATGCAAAAAAGTGTATGCCTACTAATATTAAATGCCTACATATTATTATTATGTGCAAACGAATTCGTCATCATATCATCATTATCTTGAGCAGTTGATAGTATTTCTTTGTTCGTTCTGTCGCACACAAGAAGGCAAATGGCATGACATGCCACATGGCTGTAAATATTATATAGCCCCGTCTTGATATACTCTCCGTGTGTTTGTTCTCGTCATCATCAGCGTCGTTGTCGTTTGTGTTAAAATTGTGACGAAGATGAGATGCTATTGGGATGCCAAGAAGATATAATATTATACTATAGTGCCAAGCTCACAATGTGTATATTGCATTGCATACTTATCGTAATACGTAATATTATGTATTTCATCAAGGGGAATTGCTGCGGTGTGTTGTGTTTTGGAAAGATATATAGCATGAGTGTTATTATTTGTAAGTAAAAATGACGACGACGCTTGAGACGAGAGATGAAGAGGAGTGCACTGTTGGCTTGTGCTCGTATCTTCGTTCTTCGTCTCTCTTAAGCTTTAATGGTGGTGGTGGTGGTGTTTGTTCCTGTCTCTACATTTTGGCCCTTCTCTCTCTTTTTTGAAACATGTCGCTCATAAATCTGTCAAAAAATTTTACAGGGGGCGAGAAATAAAGAGAAGACGCGATGAAGGTCCATTGAAATTACGTGTACATGGTAATATCGAGGATGGATGGATGCTTTCCTATTTTTTCTCTCTCATCTCTCGCTCAAACTCTGAAAACTCATCTCTTTCGTTCGTTTAGTCACTGCTGCTGTTTGTTATATATGTTCATCATCGTCGCTTTTTTAAAACTTGCCTGCTTTTGCTGAGCTTCATCATCAGCAACATATCATTCTCAAAATATATAAAAAGAAGAAAGAATGAAAAAAGGATGCATAATATTATAATTTATGAACATTACATGTGTGCATCGGAGAAATAGAAAGACTATATCATGTCGAGTTTAGTAACGATGTAGAAGAAAAAGGTACTAAATAGTAAAACTAATGCCTATTATGTAGTAAAAGTAATGGGAATCATAATAATCGTAATCGTAATCACTCACACAAGTTTAAACTTTGTCTTCTTCTAGTCCCTCTCTCTCTCTCTCGTGTATTCAAAGCATTCGTGGTATTTTGTGCATTGAATACATGCATACATACACCTAATTCTTGCATTAATGGCGTGATGGGTTAATGGCATGGATTCTACGGATCATGTTCGTTACTTTATTGTGATATATTGCATTTTATGGATTAACTATCCTTTTGTTGTTTATCTCAAAAATATGCATGTAAATAGGGTGGTGGTTTGGTGTCTGAGTGTGACTGATATGATCCTGATATGCATGATGCCACGCTTAATACCAACAAACCTTGGCATTTGGTTAGTATAAAGTAATCAAAACGAAGCAGTCGTTATAGCACATCACACTCATTTTCTTGACACACATACATTTTACCAAGCAAGCAGGACGGGGAATCGACGAGAATTGTAGAAGATTGAGTATGCCATTAATGTTCGGTAGTTTTGGCTATCAAAAACTAAAAGGAATATCAATCGATGAACATCAAACGAAATATAATATAATTTAAAATCTGACGACGCTCCGACTGTCGGAACGATATGAACTTACGACATATTATATGTTTTGGATTTGTTAGCAAAGTAGCTTCAACTACTACACGTTTCCGTTTTAAATACTATGCACCAAATATTATTTAAAAATTAGTACAATAATAAATTTTCCATTTACAAATCCGTTTTGAGACACAATCTCACAAAACGGCCCGAGGCTAATAACTTTCAAACTTGCATAATGTATGTTGTGTGCCCATGCGCTTTTACCATGTTTGTTAGTGGTAGAAATAGGAAAACACTACCCACCTTCATTACAACAATAATCCTGTATTTATAAACACAAAGCACATATATTTTCCGTTTGACACTGCCGATAAGATCCTACCAATTTTTGACAATCACGAACGAATCTCCCATTTTTCCCCTCATCATCATCACAGTCAGACGCTGAATGTTATAAATGTATAAAATGTAGCACCATAATATACCATATTCACCGACCGTTCTATACAAATGCGTACAATATATAACTATAACTATTCCGTCTTTCCTTTTTCTCTCTTCTTAGTTAACTCAGTTGAAAAAATGAGACAATCAGCATAAATCAAAGTAGGAAACCTCAATAAATGAAAAATTACCTGAAGCTGTCACCCACAACACATCAGTTAGTCAAAGGAAAAAAGCATCGCTCCAAGAAGGAGGAAAAGAGTGAAAAGTGATTCATATTTCATATAGCTTTACAATGTGTTTGAATACCTTGTGTAGGCAACCATCAAAAAGAATGTATCAGGCAAAATAATGCAGTTTCATTTTTATATAAAGCATACCTGCGTGAATTCATTGGTCCATCACCATCATTATTACCTACTATGCATCGTTTCCTTATAAAATGAACAGCAAAACAACAGGAACACGTCATACCGCAACGTGAACTAAAAATGAAATTGTTATGTACAAAAAAAGTACGATAGATTCCCACGGACATGTAGATATGAATATAAAATCCGTATAAAACTAACCAATAGAAGGAAGCAAGGTAGCTGCCGGCTTTGTATTGTCTGCATTGATCGAAGTAAGTGTAGAAATCAGTTAGTCTTCCACATATTATAATGCATAACATATATACATCTATCTGATTAAGCCATAATTAAGATCTCCTTTCTGTCCATTTTGACTACGTCCGATTCACTGAACATTTTAGTTAAAGAGAGAGAGCAAAAAAAGAACGGAAAAGGAACAAAAGAGAGGCAAGGTAGCTAACTGGCCGTCTGCTTGACGTTTGTAAGTGTGTGGATGTGGGGATGTACATACATATATTATGAGTAGATGTATCGTACCTCTGGAATGGAGGCTTGCTATCATATAAAAACATAAACACTATATCCAAACACATATGTACCATTTCTGTAAACGTCTGTACTTCCAATCTAACTTCCAGTATAGAAAACAAGACGCAACAAAACTCTTTGGCGAAGAAACAGGTGCTTTTTCTTTCTTACGCTGGATGAATATATACGTACCTATAGTATATTGCTATATGTATGTATTTTTTCTCAGGGTTTCTTTACTGCTTATGAATGCCGAGTGATGTTGCATTTTATGGTGAAAAGTGTCTGCTTGCTCCAAGGCAAATTAACCATATTTGATCTAGAAGAATTGCTAAATAACTTTAGAATTTTATAATGCCGGCAGCTTAATAAATGCTCACCACGGATGTAATTCAAAAGTGATTGATTTGTTGCGTTCATGAAAATAATGCTCAGATTCCAGTGCATTTTCCCATGTGCCAAGATCCGGGAATAGCATTGGACTTATAAGAATACTAATACTAACTAATAACATTTTTCTGAAAGAAAAATAAAGATGATACGTTTGATTTAATTCTAAGAATACATGATAATAGTATATGCCGTGGTTCTATTGTACTTGTTGACGAATTTATGGATAGACGGATGGATTTATGTATAATTTAAGTTGGAATTTAGAAACAGTCTGTTGTTGACTATTTGAATTCATCGCAGGACCCAATATATTCGTCGCATATATGTATGTATGTGTAATTATGCGCATATCAGTTTACTAGTTCGTTGATAAATTGCTTTATAACAGCTTTTGAAAAAGAACAGGGGATTCATTCTTATGCTGAGTTGAGCTAGCTGAACAAAATGGAACATAATGTGAGTGAATAAAAAAGGACAAGAGTCTATCACTTGTCACATTGGATAAGGCATAATATCATCATCATCATCTTCTTCCACTTCGTCATCGTCATCTTTTCGCCGTTTGCCGTCACATACATATCACATCATATCAAGAGTGAGCTGGGCACCTTGATTCATTCCCTGTCTTGTCTTTCACACCCCTTCTTTTATAAGTTGCTGCTTGCTCTTGTTGATGCTAGAATCTAACCCTTTCTTTTAAACCATGCATGCAGAGAGGTATGACATTCGCTACACTAGTTGTCCATCCGTTCAAAAATATTTCAAGCAACTTCACAGGTGCCATTTTGAAGTATATAGTCATTCCATATCATTCACACTGTGATAGCTGTAGTCAGAACAATAAAGTCAATTTGTCTTTGGCTTGGATAGTTGATACCTGACTTTGCTGATGGAAAAGAAAATCACAAATACAGTTCCACAAGGCGAGCACCAGTAGGTGACAATATTATGTTTGCCTAGAGTTGTGCCCTAATCTTGAACTTGTTTTTCTCAGGTGTCTCATGTGCTAAACATATTATTATGCATTCTTAAAACCAGAACCTATACATTATCCTAATCCCACGTCAATAAATAATGGTTAGTGTCCTTCCAAAATTCTAATAATGCTCTCAAGAAGATGTCCAACTGGGCAATAACTTTTCGTACTTGACTAATTATTGGAAACACGTAAATACAACTAACAATTAATCATATCATTTTGCATACAGATTTGAATTGTGAGTTAAAAAAATAGTTTCGTTTGTGCATATTTCATTTCTTGATATTAATTTCAGACTTATTTTCAGTTACACCCTAAACTAATCCATCCTCTGCAATGTGTACATAGATATACCTGGAGCATCATTTATTTGAAGTCTTTTCTATTTCCTTGAATAGCCATGAAAAGTATATAAAGGATTATCCCTTTCACCTTAGTGAAATAATAAAGAGAAGTAGCAAAAATCGGTAAAGAGTTGTACTGGAGAAGTGGAGTGGTCACAGTAGCATCCATCCAGAAATGGACCCACTTTATACCGTTCATTCGTTTCGTTCCATTCTATCACCAGTACACATCCTTTATGAGCGTATGCATTACTCTGGTGCGTCAAGTCCACCCATCCATCCACTCTCTGCGTCTATCTGTCCATCATCATGCTAAAAAAGCTCGGTCAGCTTCACTCACACACACAACATATCCTCCTCAGTGCCAAACACCGTAAGCAGAGCACAGTGTAAGCGATCCCCAAAGAAAAGAACTCGACTGCTCAACTATACGTCCATTTATGGTCCACAAAGCACATACTACATGCTACATGTACTTCCATAAAAAGGAGAGTAAAAAATGCTACTCAAGACAGGCAGGCATCTCTCACCGGTAAAACGGGAGAATTCGGAGAAGAGTTCGTCGTGTCAGCGTCACATCACTTTAGTGATGGCAGATCCAAAATCCAAAGAAGGCAGCTTAAGTAAGTAAAGCGGACAGTCAAAGAAGAAAGTAGGTGGCTAAGCTCCTATAGAGATACAGCACACCCGCAGTATAATTATTATCATCAGACCATCTTCCACCAAATATACGAATGCTGAATGAATACATGCAAATACATTGCCACACGCATATTTATACCCGTATTATGGTGTTTGTGTTTATAATAATTACGTAATCTTTGCATTTTCCGGACAGGTTTTTGCGTGAATTTGTTTTTCAAACTTTACAAATGAAGAAAGAGAGCGTCAAAAGATGTTGAGTGGCAGCAACTTTTCCTTGTGCACGTTTTACTATTAACCTACATGAAAAAAAAATCAAAAGAAAGAAAGAAGAAAACAGCAATCCAAGTTTCATTTTACGCACAAGATACACTGTTACAATTGCAAGAGTGTACTCTACAAAATTGCAAGCCACTTTTGAATAGCGCATTTATATCAGGTTAAGCAAAGTGGCTCAACAAATGATACAACTACCACGTAAAGAAGCTAACCAAGTGTAAACTTTTTTCAGAATGAGTTTGTTTGTACACAAAAAAAATCGCATATATGAAAGGATTAAGCTTGAAGATGTAGGCAATATGAGCATATATTACGCATTCATTCACATATCAGTGAGAAAGAGGAGGAAAGTGGCAAGAGGAAAAAGGTTACGTACTCAAAATACTTTTGATACCTTGAACAAAAAAAAGAGATTGTGTTTATGTATATAAATAATAACAAATGTATACAAATATAAAGAGTGAAAGACACGGAAAAAGCCAAATATGCAGTGCACCACCAAGCCATACACATAATTTTCACAATGGGAATCTAGGTGTATATAACCCCTTTCTTTCTTTTTTTATTCCTTTTTCAGCTTAACTGTCTCACTGAAATGCTTGCTTTTACAAGGATTTTTTGTCTGTGTGTGTGAGCAGGAGCAAGCAAAGCTTATGATGGTGGTGGTGATGATGATGATGTTGATATACACAAAACATAAGGTATATTAGCACCAAAAGACCGAGAACGAGCTCTTCTAGTGCTCCTCCGAACCAAACTCTCCATAGAAAAAAAGCAAACTTACTTTGCTTTGGCATTGCATGGCCCTATGGCTCTTGCTCTTTCAGTTTTCTCCTCTCTATTTGTACACTTAAAGGATACATAATGTGACTGGATATCTACTGCGGCTGTTGTACTGCTTCTCGCTGCTGCTGCTGAAGACCGGGTTCAGCACAAGATCTATTCTATTCACTCACTCAACTCATAGCTACTCACATTGAGTCAGTCAGGCCAAAGCCAAAGCAAGCTCGCTTTCGTTCCTCTTTCTCGCTGCTTTGCTCTGCTCCTGCTTCCCATTCTTACTTGTGTGGTGGAGGTGATGGTGGTGGTGTGGTGTAGTGTGTGTAACATCATTGACTTGACGATCAGTTGACAGGTAGGTCTCACACAGACAACATCTCTTTGCCCTAAGAGCTGCACATGCTACCCTCCACATTGAAACTGGCACATTCCCCCTGTCTTCATTGGATTTTCCTTGGCAGTCATTCATTCAACACAGCCGCACACAACATACACAACCTTGCGGCTCCAGGATTTTTCCTATTTTTGTGTGATTGTCATTGTTGATATTTCCTGTAAAAAAAAGGAAGCACATTTTTTTATTCAGCAACACGTTGAGCACTTTTCACGTGCTATTTTTGTGACAATAATATTATTAGTCTTAAACTAAAAAACTGTGTCCGTCTCTTGTGTTATTTGAGACAAAGAGGAATTGAAAACTATTAGGCATCAAAGAGTGAGTCATCATCGTCATCTTACATTTGAACAATATTTTCAGGAGAAAAGTTGAACAAGTCGCGCTGCTGGAAGTGAGAGAGCCCTTGAGAAAGGATTAAGTCACATAAGCTCCTTTAATCAAGTTCATTTCAACTCAACATTTTACAAGACCACAACGAATATAAAGGCAAGAGCCTACAAGACATGTACATGAGAGAGAGAGAGGAACTAGCTCATGCATACATATAGACTGGCAAAGCAAACTGAAGCATTTGACAAGTTGGACGTGTCAATCAAGGAATAATACGGTTCTCTCTCCACTTCTTATTCCCAATCGACGCGAATTTAATGCTCACACAGTCAGTAATAATAATAGTATAGTCCAAAAGTGAGCTACGTATATCTATCTTAGTACACACACTTACCAACTGCCATAATCGTCATCAAACTTCGTCATCATCACCATTGATTGTTATACATTTTGATGTATGTTCGTGACAGTGAAGGACACATTTTCGATTTTGTTGGTTCGATTCTTTCCCTCCGTCAGAGGAGAACGAGTGGCAAAGAAAGATATTTGACGTTGATGGAATGACAGAAAAGGTGTTTCCTCCGTCGAACGTGTATATTTTAAAAGAGGCATGTATGTAAAAAGTCCACTCATAAAAAATGAGACTCCTACTATAAAGCCAACGAAAGAAAAGATATAATCATGATGTCCAGTGCCATCAATGGTAACATTAGTGCTGGTGATTACTGCTGCGTTAACTTGGTCTATCAACAACCGGAACAATTGAGGAATATGTTGAATAATAATTATCATCATCAACATCATCACAGCCATCATCAACAAGCAGCAGAGTACAATAAGAGACAAGGCAGGAACGAGCTACAGTCGTTGTCGTTCCCTTTTGTTTTTATTGAAACTGGAGTAGTAGTTTGATTTGGAGTTTTGATAAAGTCAATAGTGATTCCATGTGACAAGTATTAGACTTGAAATGCTACAAAATGCATTTAGCAAGGTAGTAAGTTGTACTCTTAAATGGGGATAAATAGGGAGAAAATACATGCATACATTTTACAATCTTTCGAGTATCATCCACTTGTCCGGTCTATATAATAATCAAGTCAACTTTATAAGCCACAAAAATTTCTCGTTCAAGGATAAATAGTAAGAAAAAAGCTGTTTCCATTGTATCAAAGAACTTGTACTCAGAAAAAGCAATAAGCATAAGTCAACCAAGTAAATCAAGAAATAGCCACACACACAGAAGAAACCAAACCAGCAGTAGCTACAAGCAGGCAGAAGCAAGAGAGCTAACCGATTTTCAGCCACCACCACACACTACATAACATAATACTGCTACACGTTTGGAAGAAGGAGAGCAGCAGCAGCAACAGGATTCAGGAACAACCTGCATCATTTTTTTACCCATGACTTTTCATCTGCAAAATAACCAAGTATTTCTCTTCTGGCGGCAGCAGTTTAAGGAAGAAGGCCTATAAAACATTTGGATAAAACCACTTCTTTATTGCCGCTTTTCTTCAGGGAGTCCAACCAAATTTACTCAGAGTTGCGTCAATTGAATCATTCTTTCTTTTTGGGAGGAATCAAGATATCCACAAGAATTTGGAATAATAATAATCATGCCACGTCGTAAGCAAGATTGTCCAAAACGGATGAAATGTAAGTAAAACACACTGATTTTTCAAAGAATTTGTTTCGCTTTTCAATAATATAAACATGGCATGTCAGTCCGCAAATTTTACATGACATATTTGGCTAAATACCTTGTGCTTGCAAGAATCAAATCATTAGTACTGTCATTGTCAGTCATTGCTGAGCATTATCCATGTTTTTTTTTGTAAAAAAAAACCTTAAAGAATTCTACGAATAATCATTCAATAACCAACCTTTCACATTTAAAATGACTCAATGCCCAATAACATACATGACATGAAAGTGCATACTATATAGTCGAACACCCAATGTTTTTCTTCGACAACCCATTTCCAAGAGAATATCATGTCATAAGCTCATAACGCACATCAAACTTTGCAAGAAAACAGTAAAAATCCTCCAGCATTCTTTTTTTTTACGTTCATTCCACTCTTTTCTCATTGCATTATTTTCTTCAAGTTTTCTTAAGCTCCTAATCACTATTATTACCCTTTCGTTTCACGACAAGACAAGAGCTAGAATAAGGGAATAAAAAGAAGTATATAGACATAATAGAGCTACCTATATATCGGAGTAAAATTTCACTAACGAGGATATGGTCAGAGGTGATTCTGGCCGATTTGGCTGAGACTCATGGAGAACGTTCATTTATATGAAAAATGAACATACCTACAATGTGGGGTGGTCGCCGCCAAGCGTTTGGAAAAAATCGAAAATTTCAGTTTTTTTCCGAAATCCCGAATCCTTATTGGATTTAACATGGGGAAATCCAAATTTTTAAGGGTTCAGGCTAGGCAGATTTTCAAAAAATTTCGAATTTTCAAAATGTTTGCATTTTGGTCAGAAAATGATGAATTTAGCGTAAACAACCGTTAAGAAGGCTTAGAAAATCAAATCTTCAATTATTAATTTTTTTAAATTACTGAAAAAATTTCGAACTTTTCAAATGTTGCTAGTGCACAAATTCGTTGAACTAAGGTTGTTTATGCTAAATTCATCATTCTGACCAAAATACGGAAATGTTGAAAATTCGAATTTTTTTTGAAAATCTGCCTAGCCTGAACCCTTAAAAATTTGGATTTCCATGTTATTAAGGAATCTGGATTTCCTGAATTTTCGATTTTTTCTTGGCGGCGACCACCCATATTGTAGGTATGTTCCTCCGTTCTCCAAAGCCATCGGCCAGAATCACCTCTGACCATATCCTCGTAACCACCTGACTGACTACCCACGCCAACTACTACTTCTTCTCCAGCACCGCTACTAATAGTAGCAATTGAGTGGAATGGTCGATTCTCTCTCCCGAAAATCCAGAGTTAACACCACCACCACTACAAAACTACACACTGATGATGAAGCCAAAGCATAAGAGAGTAGACGAAGAAATAGAAGAGAGAGAGAGAGAGAGTAGAATAACAGAATGGAGTAGAGAGAAAGAGAAGACGAAGAAGGAAAGGAGCAGAGCAAAAGCTTGATAGTTGTTGTTAGTATGTGTGTGTATCTGTGACTGACATGTGTCATGCGTTTTGATGGGTCCTTCCTAGACATGGGTAAAAATCGTACGTATCATGCATATATACCACGTTCCATACACAACTTAAACGTGAGCCATCGCATCCCAAGTATAAAAAACCATACCGCACAGAGAGAAAGGGAGAATGGGAGAAGAGAATAGAATGGTACAAGAAGAGAGAAAGAAAGGAGAAAAATACAAAGTCTTCACAACGTAACGTGTGTTATACGTTATACACACATACATTTTCTACGTATAGTTATAAGCGGCAACTATTTATATTATATAAAAAAAACTGGATACTTCACTGAACTACTTGCTTTCCTAGGAATACTTTCTTTCAGAAGTTTGTCAAGTTTTTTCTTCTTGTTAAAACTACTCAAGCTCAACTCAATATTATTACGCGCATTATCAACTACTCTCTAGAACAGCACCGTGTCATGATGATGATGATGATTACTTTATATAAACGATGGCTTGTTTTAACTAATTTTTCTCTGTATAAAGATATAAAAAATATATCAAGTTAGATTTTTTAGGGGTTTGGCGATGAAGGGTAAAAATCTTCAGTTTACATCATTTGTTCAGTTTTTTGCTGTTGACATTTTTTCCTTCTAAATACATAATGTTTAATTTCATGATAATGCTCCGGCTGGATTGGATCTTTGGGTGATTAAGACAGCTTATATTTTTTGGAGATGTGATGATCAAGTGTATATAAGCTAGCCTGACTTTTTATCTTCTTTTTGACTTACTTAGTCTGACTAAAACAAAAAAAAGAAGACCAAGTAGTCGAAGAGATGAAGAAGATCCCTCTTTTTTCCCTTTCATCTGATGTGGGAGAGTCGTCGAAAAATGTAAAGATAAATGAATGTGCGTAGTGGTGGTCGATTGGTTTGGTGTTGGTGGTGGCGATGATGGTAATGATGGGATTAACAAGTAATTTTACTCCCGGAAAAATACTGAATGGGTTATGACATGACGAGTATTAAACAAGGGGCCATCACCACCAACTCAAGCGAAAAGGATCAAAAAGTCACCAAAGAAAGAAATGCTGTAGATAGATGATATAAAATATACGTATTTTACGTAAGCAAAAAGCTGGAAAAGTTAACTTTTCTGAAAAGAGACATAAACAGGAGTACAAGAAGAAAAGATCAAAAACATAGAAATCCATCCAACATAAAAAGTATAAAAAAAAACGAGGACAAGACGATTTTTGTTTCTGTCGGTTAACTAATAATAAGTAAATATCATAGGGCTTCCTCCTCTTGCTCCCGTTTTGATATGTAGTGGTGGTAATGGTGGTGGTGTGGTGGTCGTCGTGGTATATCCTTCCTTTTTTACTTTCTCTCTCCGACAACAACTGCTGCTGTTTGTCAAGGATTAATTAAGTTTGTTCTTTCTCCGACTCCTTTTTTGCTCACTTGTCGCGCGTTTTTCCTCGTTCTCTCTCTCTCTCCTTTTCAGCAACTCGCATCGCATATGTACACACGTATTTTTCAAATAAGTTGAGCCAGGAATAAGAGGAAATGAATGAGATGTTCATATATATTCACGCGCTAATGAAGCGCACTCACAGCGGGCTTAGGTAGTAGTAGACGCTGCGCTGTTGCTGTTCCTTGTCGCCTGCCACCTATCTCAGCATCATTTTTCAGCCTGTTGTAACCATTCCATCAAGCCCAACCATGTCAACGTCAGTGTCACCGTCTTTTCCATTCTCGCAGTAAAACTTGGCCCTTTCTAATCAAGATTTTCCTATTTTACCCGGATAATTTTGCAACAAAAATTAATCTTCGGCTGTAGCAAATGAAATTTGCTCTTACTTTCGTATATATCTAGGATGGCGTCTCTTCTCCGGTTTTGGGATTCATCATAAATAAAATTCAGTTAGGTTTCGTAATGTAGTAACTAAGAAAATTATAAGAACCTTTATATATGTCTGTGATGCAAGCAATAATAAGTTCCAGGCTTTTCAAGAAAGCTATGAATAGAGGAAAGTATTAGAAAAAACCGAAAAAGTCAAAAGTCAAAGTTTTTTCCTGCCTTCTTTTTTCTGTTGGTGATGTGATGTGATGTTGGCTGGTAGACGTTGACTTTACTTTGCTGTTGGCTGCTGTCCCTCAACCATCCTTCTCCTGTTTTTTGCTCCAATTTCATACGTTTTTGCTACTCTTCAACAGGAAGATTTTTTTTATTCGGAGATTTTCCAAGTTGTACGGGTGTTGTATGGTGGGTAGTATAATGGGGAAAACCTTTCTTAAATAAACGTAACCAAACTGCAGTGATATACTGTGTGGAGCAAGTAGGTATGTGGTATGGTAGCAAACAACCTTAAATAATCTGTCAGTCAAGTCTGAGCAGAGTCAGGGCTGACGGGCTGTTTACGTGTGTGTATGTTTTGAATTTGTTGAATTAGGTATGCACGTAAAAGTACATTCATTCATACCTACATGGACTCTACTCAAAGTGGAGCATTCAGGGTAGAGAGAGAAAAAAAGTTTCTAATAGTAGTGGAGGGGAGACATCCTCATCTTCCAGTTGAAAACTTGGCATTTTCCACCACACGATATATTTTATGCACGAGTTAATACATCAGTCAGGACAAATTTTTAGGGAATGTATGATGTGAGCCTTACACTAGAAAATCATCAAAAAATTTTCCTTGATATGGATGGATGGACATGTGAGGGAAGATAGTGTACCACTCATAGAGCACGCATCACCATCATCATCATAAAGGTGACCTTACCTTTCCAATCCAGAAAATTTGATGTAAATCAAAAACAGTTTCAGTCATTTGAATCGGAAGGCTCCATGTCTTATAGTTATGGGATTCTAAAATTGTTAGTTAATCGCAATAATCGTCAATGATATATTAAAAGAATTTAGTTCGGTGCTCCTTTTTAAAATAAAAAAGCTTTGGTCATCGTATCAATAATGATTTTGTTTCCTCCTTTCGTCGAGCATGAAATTCGCATATTTTATCATTTCCATTTCAAAGTGGGGGTATCATCACCCCGTCATCTTGACGCGGCTGCCAGTTATTTGTCCGTTTTACAGACAAATTAATTTTTTCGTTTGCATCACTGGACATCTTGGAGCCATCTCTTTAGATTTCTATTGAAAACTGCGCTCCATGCGGAAATCTCATGTCAAGTACCTCCACAACATGCATGACAATTTCCATCTTGAGCCAACTCTGGCCATGAACTTTGTAAAGATTTCAAATTTTATTGCAACCTTTAGCACACAAACAAGGTAGGAAGTATTTTTAGTTTGAATGGGAAAATGCTAATTAGGCTGCAGTTGTGTGAGTTCATTGAGAAATCACAGGAATTATTGCATATCTAAATTGGGAATCAGTTGGAAAATTCTATTAATTTTTTTCCTTCTACATCTCGTTCCATGCCAGTTGTGTCTTGGGTAGTCCGCATTATTGTCATAAACAAAACGAAGTACATAAATTATGTCATGCTGAATAAAGTACATACGTAAGCAACCAATTTTATTCTCAAACCAAGTCCTATCAACTAAGTTTTTCAGACTACCCATCCATCCATCTATCCATCCAGAAAAGCCATAAATAACTCAAAAATCTGTTCTAAAGAACAAAAATGTTATTTATCTATTCTTTTCTTCTTCTAAGCTCTTTTACTCAGGTTTGCTTTATTGTGGCTGGAATAATGAATAACGTTGCATCAATTATTTATTGACTGGGCATTCCTGTCAAAAAATCTGTGTTGGATGGATGGCTACAAGAAAAAGTTGCAGTCAAATAAGAGTAGCTCACTCAAGTGTCTACTCCACTATCTATCTTGTGAATAGATATGATGATACGATGATTATGATTATGATGATTATGTGATGCTAGAGATTCCTAATGTGTAAGGTATTATATTTTACCAGTGTGAGTATAGGCAATCCACATAAAAGCTAAACCACAACAAAGAATTTTTCGTAGAAAAAAAACTAGATTCTCACACTTGCACTTGCGTATAAAATGTGACATGATGGTGATGATGATTATACACGGGAGCTATATATGTAAAGTATGCTATAGTGTATACATCCATAGTATAAAGTATAAGAACCCTTCTTTCATCTCAATCTTAAAACGACGATCACTATCATCGTCATCATTATCAGCTCTAGCGCAACAACATTATCATTAGCATGAAAAAGTAGCAGGGGTCATATAGCGAGCTTCGTGCAAAGAAGTTACGTATATACCTATACTATCTGGTATGAACATTCTCTTGGAGATATTTATCCATTTCACACCTGTAAGACAGCATTCCCAACCAAATGTTTGTATACCAACAAAATCCAGTATAGTTCGCAGCACATGGGCATGATGATGATGATTGGACAAAGCTGTTGTGTAAAAACTAATGCATAAAAAAAGAAGGCCGGTTGGCCCAAGATCGAGATACACTTGGGAATGAATGTGAGAACAAGAATGTGACTATGTATTGTAATAGGTATAAGTCAAATGGTATGTAAATTTATATTTAGGTACCTTCAGAATACGTTTACTTTGTAAGTGTATAAATAAGTGATTACTGATGCCTACACAAATATATATTCATACATATTGCATATAGTTATAATAATAATAATCCTACCTGATTTGTATTTATATAACATTTGAGCTGAAATGCTGAAATATAGATAGATACATATATTCTTCATTCAGTACGAGTATCCATATAAATTAGATTAGTACATCTTCATTTTTTATGCTTCTCTCTATGAAACTATCAACTGTATTATATATTATACTTGAAGAACAAGGCCAGAAAGACCTGTATTGTTCCACTTCATTTAGAGTTAAAGTTTTTTGTACTTTGTATCACATCCAAAAGTTATCTCTTGTCAAACCCTTCAAAAAGTAAAAGAATTATTAGGCATATCTATTTTTTGTCGGCATTTTTAACTTTTTATAGTTTTGTTAGAAGACCATGATGATCGACCGCTCTTTTCTGTGTAACAATATCAAAAGCTATTCTTGAGACAAACAACAAGCAAAGCAACCAAGTTGCTCTACACGAATGTACTTATGTATATGGCTTTTCAGTGTCCGTCCATCCATCCATCCATCGAGATTATTTGAGCATGCATCACATCACGAAAAGTAAGAATTATGACGGCATGAGAGACAGCCGTCATAAAAAGATTGAAAGGAATCTGTTCCTCTTCTCTAAAGAGAGAAAAGTCAAGTGAGTCTTTCTGGTACATAAAAATATGCAAGTACGTAATGTAACGATTCTAATATTCACATGAACAAGTAGACAAAAAAATATACTATATCCCTTTTGAAAAGCAATAATAAATCCTTCCATCTATCCATCCATCTAACCATCCCTGTCTTTTAAAAAAAGAACGTTTTTGCCCACTACAGAATATTACGACCATCATCCTCAGAAGGAGGATTAGTTTAGTAGAGGCAGCTATTATTCTGCTCAACTTATTCCTTTTGCTCTTTTCTCTCTTGTTATTACTATTTCACTTTGTGCCTAACCAAAAAAGACCAAGAACACAAGAAGGCGAAAAAAAGGGTTTAGTTTACGACGTTGATGATGATGATGATGATCAACATCATCACATCACGATGACTTGCCTGTGTGGTGGTTTGCAAATGGTGATTGCTTGTCTTGACTTTTTGATTTTTTTTCGACGTTTTCTCGAGCAGTTTCAGTTCAATCAGTCTGTCTCAAGAAATTTATGATTTTCATGAATACTCAAGTACAATATATTATTATTAGTGCAATCCACACTCAAAAAAATGCTTCTGCCTGGCTGAAGAGTGTACAACTGTTATTTTGTACAGAATGACTATGACATGGTACGAATTTCTTTTGCTAGAATAGGGTAACAAAACAAAAGGGCATGATGAGGGATGGCCGGAATGTTGTATTATATATTTGAAGAATGAGCAATCAACATCAACCTGTATGAGTAAGTAGATGGATACATGCAAAAGATGTTGATTTTTTTACCCTCATTTTTCTCAAGAGTTGCATTATTGTTCTCTTATGTATATCAATTATGAAGAGAGAGAGAAGTTGACTTGATGAGGATGATGGTGGTGGTGGTGGCGGTGGTGATGTTTGATGGATGGATGGACAGACAGAAAGACTGACGGGTGATGGGTCGGTCGCGTCGTTAATTCGCTAATGTAATATCCATACCATATGAAACTGAGAGAGTCGTGTAATAAATAAAAACTGTGAGCACCATGCATGCACCGCCAGCAGCATAGCATCCGCAAAAAAAAGAAACTTTTTTTTATATTATTCACGATCTTATTCTTCTCCATATTATTATTGCCGTTTGGTTGTTTTAGAAGTTGTTGATGATGATATGATGGGGTTGATGTGTGTGTGCGTATGTTGTGCTTGAGAGAATTCTTTATTTTGCGCAGACTGACAGATATAGAGAGGAGAGCAAAAAAAAGAAAGATAAAGAATAAGGGAAAAGGCAGATGGACCAATGGAAATAAGTAGTTCGTAAGTGGAAGAGTAGTGCAATGAAAAGGTGAATTTATGGGCCAGGTTGATGATAAACAATGTTCCCATTGTTGTTGTTTTATAATGGCAATTTAGTCATCATGAATCATGAATCTTTGTAGTATTATTGAAACGGAATGGAGACTACGGTATGCCTAATGTGTTCGATGCTCTTCTTGTTGTCTCGTCGACTTGTTCAATTCAAGGCTTGGTTGGCCTGGCCACTGCCTGGGCTTTAGATGATGATGCATTATATGATGATGATTTTGATGTTTTCATTGCTCCTCTACTGTTGGTGGTAGCTCTGATTTTTCTCTGTGATGTACACAATGCCTTTGGAAAGGAATATAAGAATGAGAAATGAGCTTGGGATAAGGAGTCAAGATGAAGCTTACCACTGTGAACAAAAGATGATATAGATGATAAAATATTACACTCATACGTGTACTCCACTTTGTGTTGTTATCAAAATGTGTATCATAAAACTTTATAATAATAGTGCAATACTTCAAGTTTTTTTTTAAAAAAAGAAGAGTAGTAAAAGATTCCTTAGAATGATAAAGGTCAGCTCAGCTAAAACATGGGGATATAATCAGCAAGGTAGTAAGTCACGATAATTATAAGTTGCGAATACGGAAAAATTACCTGATTGTTTGCTGAAAGCTGACACAAGAATCGGATAAACTTTCAAAGAAAAGATTAACTCCAACTGCATTAGCCTTTCTGACCTTGAAATAGAATTTCAAAATATTACAATGTAAACAGTTTATGAGATACATGCACAACAACAAGGTGAAGACATGTCTACTATGTTATTTTGACAGCTTTCTTCCGCAAGTATGTAGTTCACGGATATGACAGGTGAGAGAGGTACCGTTAATGGGTAAATTACATGTGGTAATCTTATGCAGAATGTAGTAGCCAAACGGTGGGTTCATTTTACTTGGTGATAACCCTTTCTATCTCTCTGGTCAAGTAATGGGTGAAGGAATGTCTTTCCATTTTCTTCCGTCCTTCTACCACCACACCACCAACAACACATCTTCTGTCTACAATTTCTCTCTCTCCCACTTACTTTTTCACGGGGAAAAAAGAAGACTCTGGTAAAGTGTCTGGGCTGCCATTCCAAAATGGCAAAAGCAAAAGGAACAAGAATGGCATCTCTTTTTTCTCTTCTTCGTCTTCTTTTCCTCTCTGATGTACTATTAATACAACTTTCACATCCCATACACTTCACCATTACTACTTTCTCTTCCATATTATTATTTTGTATGACCATGGCCTGCCTGCCTGTCCATCCTTTTCCCTTCATTCGTTTCTTGTGTGTTGTTTGGTTCGCTCGTCCGTGCTACATTCATCTATCCATCCATCCGACTGTCCATCCGTCCGTCCATCTCACCCATCCATCCACGGACAGTTTATATATATATGTACATTGTACTATATCTGCCACAAAAGTACATCTATATCCACAATTTTTTTTTATATATTGTGTATTACATGCTACACCTAACATTGCATTATGAGGTCCATAACAAATACATATCCACTTTATCTTTCCATCCATCGTTGGATCCGCATTTTTTTTGAAATTTTTGTACGTTTTCTTCTAAATTTTCCAACTTAACATTTAACTTTAACCAATGTCTATTTATTTCCTATGCGCAAATCCAACCCATCCATCTTCTTTTTTTATAAAATATAAATTGCTAAACACATTTGATTCTCTTCCTCACTCTACACGCCCATATCAACAAAACTCCTTCAGGAATACTCTCACCAAGCAAAAAAAAAAGGAGTATGGGAAGAAGACAAGTAAAAGGAAAATGGGAACACACATAGACAGAAAAGAGGACCAAAGGTCCACCATCACCACTCACTGATGTAAAAAATAGGAATAAAAATATACATGTATATCAGATATAGAAAACCTGGAGAAAAAAAAGAGTAGTACTGAGTGAGTTGAGTGACTGACTCTTGGAGAATAGAAAAGCAATGGCAATATATATTGTAGACAGGCCAACAAGCAAAGTATAAGCAACCAAGTTTGGCCGTCCATCCATCCATCCACCATCCGTCCATCCAATCGCTCGTTGTTGGTTCTTCCCGTTTTTTCTTTCTTTCTTGCTATCTCTCACTTCACTCTTCAACAACATATACAACATACACACTAGTTTTTTTCCTTCTATTTCTCGCTCTCGTACCGTACCGTTCACATCCCGTCTATATCTATTACTTTGTGCCATTAAACTGAACATTTCATATAGATGTTATAAGGGAAGTAATAGACAAGGGTTGTGTGTTGTTGAGTGAAAGAAGAAGTTGGAAGTTGTCACTCATTGTGTCATCGATTTCGTTTCTACTTTCCTTCACCGTCATCTTCCTCTTATACTTTTCCATTTTTCCCTCTCCTTTTCTTTCGTTGCTCTCACTCCCGTTTTGAGTCATATATACATGTACACACATATCGGATCCCTATCAATACATTCCCTGCTTATTTACTTTACATATGTCTTGCTCTTATAAATGTACATCTTTTAGTCCGATTTTTATTGGAAAGTTAGCAAAAAAAGGGAATACACACATGCAGTTAGAGTCAAACACAAGTTGTTGTGAGTGCGTAGGCAGTGGAAATGGCAATAGAAATAGTAATATCCATATACAATGTTTAAAAAAAAGGGAAAGTGAAGAAAACGAAAAGAGGACTTTTTTTCTAATATTATTCCTTGTGTACTCTAATATAACAATCCAAAACTGCTGCTCCTCCTGTTCTCTTCTTCTTTGGTGGTAGAAGGAGCATTGAAATGGCATAATACACTTTTTCTCTTTCTTTTCCTCGAGGCTGTACTTCACAAGTAAAATAGTAAAAGAAGAAGAGAATCAGGAGCTGAGGAGAAGCAGCAGTTGTAGTGGCAAGGATGGTGGTATGGTAGGTAGTACAAAAGCATCAAGAGAGAAAGAGAGAGAGAGCTCAGTTCAGGCCACTGTTGCCATGTTGAGGTCTTGCTCATGTCAGTCATTTCCTATCGATCCGTCACGGACTCACTCTTTTTCGACGACTCAAGTCAGAGAACCTAAAAACTCTTTCCCATCACAGGACGTTGCCAGTCATTTCTTATCGATCCACCAACAGCTAAATACATACAATGCATAACACACGCGAGAGAAAAAGTAGAAGCAGAGAATAGAGCACGCAGAGCTCTCAGCCTTGACTTGACTGCCTTTGGATGGATGGATCGCTGCCACTGACTACTCTGCCATTGCTTCTGTAGCACCAGAACCAGCAGCCTACACATGAGCTGCTTGTTGGTATTATTATGTTAGAAATGCCATGCTGCTGCTTCCACTGAAATCCTGGATCTTTTTTCTTCTTTCTCTCTCTCTCTCTCTCTTTCTCTTTGTATACCTTGCTTATAAGCGTCTTTCTATCACATTCATATTATAGCATTGAAAATTTCTCCTTGGTTTCTCTGCTTGTTAAAAACTCTAAAGTAAGTTAACTTTGCACAGTATTAGCTGAGAGACATATATGTGTAAATATATGTACATTTCATGTATTATGTATATATTGTGTATGAGTGTGACTGACTGCTGCTGCTTCTTCTGCTGGCTGAGTGACTGACTGACTCCGTCCGCCACTCGTCCATCCGTCCGCTCGTCGTTTTCTTCAACTAGCAAACTTTTCTTTAGCTTAGTCCTCTATGTGTGTGGCTTGGCTTATACCAATGCCAATGTATAATATAACTCCATTTGGGGAGGGAGCAGCAGAACAAACTGTTTTCAGCCAAAAGAAGACGAATACACACAAGAAGTGCTCTGGGTGGCAGTTTTCTTCAGGATGAAATCATGTTGATGAGTATGACGGTCTATCGGAATGGAACTGGCAGTGGCACCAGTCCCATATATGCGACTTACCTCTTCTACACTTCTCCGTTCTCTCGTTCTTGTTCATTCTCTTGTGATGCAATGTGATGTGATGCCAATCCCTCCGTTTCACTTTTTTGAAGAAATAATATAATATCGCTTCAAGAAGCTATAAGCGTATTATTTGATAGGTGGCCTTAACACTTTCTCCTCTCAACTTTTTCCCTTTCTGTCTGTCATTCACTTCAAAAGAGGATGGATGGATGGGTGATGGTGATGCTCCTTGTCTTGCTTCGTATCCTTTTGCTTACTTTGTTAAGTACCAGTTGTCTTGAGTGGTGCACGTACGCTCAGAAAATTTTGTGGGAATATACGTATATTTTATATATTATACAGGCAATATGCCTGTATATTTTTACTTTTGTGTACAATACACTGTTCAGTTTGAGTTTAAATATATATAAATGTGTAGTAGTAGTAGTCTATATACATCCTTGAGAAATCACTTCTTCCAGATCTTGCTCATCATTCCACTCTCTTCGGCACGATGAAATTACCCAAGCATAACATCGTGTTAGTTTTTAAAGGAACAGTAAAAGTTTACGTGCGCAGGTACGTATGTATGGGAGCGAGATGAACACGTAATATACTAATACATGTATGTATCCATCTTTTAAAGATGACTATATTTTTGATTTCATCTATCGTCTTTTCCTCTTCCACATTTTTGAACTTGACTGTTCCATGCATTTAAGTTGATTAACACAAGTGGAATATAACGAGATAAAGTGATGCAGAGTAAAAAATGAAGAGTGAAAGAAATGGAGAAAATGTCGTATATAGAGTACGACCGCCACCATATTATATGTATTCTGTGCCATTTTTTAGCCAGTGTATGACTTTCCACTTTGCCCTTTTTGTCTCCATTTTTCCTTCTTTCTTTAAAAAAAACACGGACTTTGGTCCAAATATAAGAATAGGAAAAGCACATGGAATTTTTCGGTGTATATAAAAATGGGATCGTAAAAACTTCATACAATTTGGGATACTTTACTCATGTTATGACAAATATTTCTGTGTTCTTGCTCACACACTTGCTAGACCTCGCTCGGCGAATAAAATTGTACCACACACCATGTATTTATTAGCTTGAAGAAAGGAGAAACTCGCCAGTAGTATTAGGAGCAGAGATTAATGCCTTCTTTCGCCCTTCACTACCTTCCTTCATTCAACAAGCCACCATGTTGTACTCAGTCACCGTGATGAGAACTGGCTTGGCTTGAGTGGCATATTGGCGTCGTGAACCATGGCATACGCCATCGCATGTTATGAAAGTATACGTATAAAATGAAAGTAGTAACAAAAACATGTTTTTTTTTCTTTCTTGCGTTACTTGTTACATTCTCGACTAACCAAACCACCACGACATCATCAGAGAAAGGGTTTAGTTTAGCACGTGTGCATGCAAACTGTGATTCATATTATATGGAAAAAGTGCATCGTCATTCTTAAAAGGAAAAATAAGTACGGGTATGAAAGTTACTACTTACGTCAACCGTTTGCATGTTTATTTCCATGTAAAGGTAAAAATGTGTGCATGCAACAGAAAACGGTGAAAAAATAAGGAACCAAGGTGAAGGCAAACCACACTAGACAAGTTTAAGGAAACAAAAAATCTCCGGACAATGTACTGCTGTAGCAGTGAAGTAGAAATAAGCTTTTACTTGCCGACCCAGTCAAGTTTTATATACTTATAGCACATAATAGTAATATACAAATTTGCATGTGGATTCCTCAGAGTCTGTTTACAGTAGATTCTTGGAATAAACACATAAATAGAAATGCTAAAAGATACAAATACAAAAACGGTACTTCAGCTGCGAAACATGGGAGAATAGCTCTATGAAGCGAGTGCATTTGACCCTAAGTATATTATTATAACACTTGCACGAATGCAGGCAGCTAGCTTCTTTTTTACTCTTTGGGGACTTTTACAGCTGCTGCTGTTGCTCCTGTTTTCTGCCGACGGGTTTAAATGCGAGAGACCGCACCACGCCAACTATTCTACACAGCTTAGGGCTCTTCTCTTACTTTGCCAGATTTTTATATAAGTATGCCTGCATTATGTAACTGTTTACAAGTGCACACCAACTCAACTACACTTTCTATATTTCCTCTCTGGAGAAATCTGTTGATGATCCTGATGACTTTCTTTTTTTTAAAAAAAAGGTCTCCCTCAATCTCATACCCCATTATTGTATAAAAAGCTCACAGTGATTTTTTTAAACCGAGGTCTTGGTTCTAGTGGTGATGTTTTCAGATAAACAGGGATCAACTAGTCAATCATTCAGTCAGTGGCTTTCATTTTTTCCCTGAGGTCAAAATTATTAGTTAATAGTTTTTGATAGATTTTCCCTGTAAATGACGCATTACGAGAGAACTTTTCTTTGGTATATAATACATATTTTCAGTGGGGTGGGATTGAATGACGGAGGAATGAGTGAAACTCTGAAAGATGGTCACAATTTTTTTATAAGGCTCCCTATATAGTTATCACGCATTTCAAAATATTCCATTCTACGTAGATAATTATGAAAAACAAAACAACAAAAAGGTGTACTGCCAAGATGGACAAAGCAAAACAGTACAGATTCAGATTGGCTGTGTGGGAGTAGTTGGTAGATATATTATATGATTTATACAGTCATCTGTAAATACATGTATAGAAGAATGCAAGTGAATAAAAAGGGCAAGTATTTTTTCTTAGACTAAAACGACACACTTCTCTCGGTTCATTCATACGATACGTAACGTAGCATCAAATATGGATAACATACCAAAAATATATATAACTACTTGCATTCTCAGAGCGTATAGGAAAAAGTAGTAAGAGTAAAACCGCCAAGCAAAATCCATGCTGTCTGCCTGTCTGCTCCTCTCTAGTCGCCTGCTTTTTTACGCACATTTACTATGCCCTTCTCTACACAAACTCGTAGTAGTAGAATCGGCCTTGTGCAACTGAACGTAGTAAAATAATGTACATACATAATATACAAAAAGCCTTTTAACATCCATGCAACTATGAATGGGTTATGAACACCGAACAACCAGTACAGTGAGAGAGAGAGAGTGTGTGTGTGAAGAGAAAGAAAGAGAGGTACTCTTCTTTTGTATGAATGTGTGTTGTAGCATGTGCCCATCATTTTGTATATAAATACCCAAAATACTTGTGTATATATTCTACCTTAACTTTGAAATATAAAAGGCCAAGGTTTTTCTAGTTGCATGCAAAAAGTTAGACTCACTCACATTCAGAATCAAGTTGTTGTTGTTTATACTCCTACAACTCTTTCATACACACAAATCCCATCACGGATAAATTGCATAATAAGAAGTTGGTTAAAATTGCAAAAGTAAGGAAGCAGAATGCATGTAACCATTAAAGAATCAGAAAAAGTGCACCAGACGGAAACTGGGAAACTAGAAGACTTGCTTTTTCATTCCTATCATCATCCACCTCCTTCTCGATGCAACAACTAAAGAACGGAGAAGAAACCGACAATACTTTTTCAATGTTAAACTTGTTCTCTCTCTCTCTGCTCTTCTTTGAGAAGAAGGTTCTTCACCGGCTGGGTATTCACTTTGCTCTCAACTTGTTCCTCTCCCAGTTTCTTGTACGAATAGCTTGGAAAAGAATATATTATACTTATACGTGTATAAATTCATGACCTTGTGATCTTCTCTTTCGTTTCTCATATGAAATGAATGATTTTATATGCGTAGCTGCTATAGTATATGCATATCATTATATATATTATGTACACTTTTGGAGTGTACTGGCTGGTTCTGGTTAGTCATGCTTGAGACCAAGAAAAACGTGGTTTCCTAGTTTCAAAGGGATTTACTCCTGCTGATCTTCCACTACTACTACTACTGCTTCTTCTTCTAACTCGTTGTATGTGTAGTAGTGAAAACCTCCTCTCAAAAACTGTTACTAAAGTGGTGTGGTGGTTGTTGAGAAGCACATGGTATATAATGTAAAGTGGTACTTTTTTTTGTATCCCACTTCACCTCCGGTGTAGTTCCTCTCAAACTCATCCTTACATTATTATTATGGATGCACACTGGCTTTTTGGTGGAAACACAACTTTTACAGGACTCTTGCAGATTTTTTTGTGAATAAAAGGGAAATAACATTTGTACAAAAAGGGTACATGTGCATATAAGGTATTTCTTGCTTCGTCTGAACCTACTTTAAATCCATTGACTGCAGTCAGCCACTTAAACTTCTCCTGCTGCTCGGTGGTGGTGGTACTTATGGAAGTGGTAAATTCATCGTCACTTTTTCGTCATTCAACTTTCAATTTAAGCCCACTGGTGCTGGCAACCAACACCCGTCTAATTTGACTTTCGGATATTATATTATTATTCTTCTCCTCTTTTCTCTAGACAAATAATATATTGCTTATTTATTTTATAACAACTGATGAATGTCCATCCATTCGTGTGTCATGTGATGCCATTATTCAGCGCATTTTGCTCGTTTATACATTACACACTAAATCGTCACAGAGAGCAGGAGAAGAGGAGACGTCACACAGGAGATTTCCACATTTTCCAAAGCACATTACGATTATTCCACCATCATATATCTTGTTGTTGCATTAATACACAACAAAAGGGAAAAACGGTCCATTCCATCTGTCCATCGTGGAGGATGGTGATGCGATGCAATTCAGAAAGCTCTTACCCAGCACCACCACTACCAGCCAGCTAGAGTCAGCCTTCGTTGTTGCGTGGCATGACATTACATGCATAGCTAGCAGTCATCTATCCATCCATCCATCCATCCTCTACAAAAGTGTCACTTTTAATGGCAGCCATCAATCAAAACTCTTTTCTTCTTTTTGGGAAGCCCATTATAAAGGCTCACATCACATAACATTTTCTCTCTCTCTCTCGCTCTCTGGCTTGCTCATTCTATCACTTATAATGTTCCATGTTACTTTTATTCTTGCCTGGATATGTTGCTTTTCTCCTGATGTTGTTGATGATGAGGATGGTGATAGAGCAACAACATATATATTACACACATTACACCAGCAAAGCCCACAGAAAAACGACACATTCATCCGTTCTCCATTTTCGTACCAAAGGAGAATATATTAGATATTATATATATCCGTCCGTGTAGTATATCACATCATCATCATCATCCTGATATGACATGTGCATCGCAATATTAGTAAGGTTTTCTTGTCTGTTCTTCATCCTTCTCGTCATTCTTCGTTTTCATTCTCGTGGCGAGAAATGATGTTGTTGATGATCATCATCACAAAATATATTGTGTCTGTATACCTTTTGCTTTACGTATTATTATCATCATTATTGTGTTCTCTTCTTTTTCTCAAAATGTGTTATACATACTATACAAAAATGCTCCAACTTTTTTCCAAGAGGAAAAGTGCCATATATTATCCGGTTACATGCATTTTCCTCTCTCTCTCCACTCTCGTCTCTTTTTCGCTTATGGCACGGCGCAGTTGTGTTAGTTGCGTTGTGAGTGAAGCGAACTAGTCAGCCAACAGCCATCAATCCATCCATCCATCCATCCGTCTACCCGTCCGTCCATCCATCTCAGCTTCCATTCTCATTATTAAAGCCTTGAGCTTTCAGACATACTTTTTCTTCCTCTGCTTCCCAAAGAGAGAGAGAGAGAGACTGTGAGTGAAGTGAAGTCGTAGGCAAAAAGTACTTTTTGGTAGTTACGATACGGATAACGAATGGCAGGCATTATTATTACTTTTAGACAGAAAAAGAGAACTGTCCCTTTTTGCCTATATCAGTCAGAATGAGTGTAAGTATTGTACATTTATGCTATTTTCTGGCCCCCCTCCCCCCTCTCCGTCCTGCTCTGCCCCTCTTGATTTATGATTCAACAACAGGAGAGAAAGAGAGAAAAAAGAAGAGAAGAAAAAACTGCGAAAAAGTGTCAAGACGGAATAAAATCTTGCTTACTTAATACTTGTGTGCATAGGTATGTTTGTACATATTTATCTTTACTCGTTGCATACAAACGTGTGGCAGGCCAAAACAAAAGAAAGGAGGAATTCCAGCAAGACAACCATGGGCTATTCAAAAGAGTCATCATTATCATCATGAGACATTAGTCAACCAATGCACCTTTTTCTTGTTGTTACGTGTCCATCCTATTAAAGCTCATAACTCTAAAACCTTTACCTACACCGGAATGATTTTTTCCCAATAAACAAGATGCTGCTGCTGAAAAACACAGCATGCATAACTCTTCTCATTACACTCGCATTATGAGCTTGTATAATGATCATGTCATGGTGAGGATGAGGGGCAAGGAGCAATAATGGCAACTTTTTTTTGTTACATGATGATTATTGTGATTGTCATGATATGATGATAGTGGTGGCAGTCAAATAAATGGAATGCATTGTGTATTACCTCAATTTATATACCTATTTGGTACTTTTGTGTTGACTAATGTAAAACTGTCGCTCATTTTTCCACAAATATATTCTTTTGTAAGTCCTTAATCTCTTTTTCTGTTGGCTGTCTATGCACTTGTTGTTTGTAAAAATTTGTCCATTTTCTCACGTGAAGATTAAAGGGGAATGTAAAAAAACAACAAGGTGATGCATATATATACACGTTTGTCTTGCTTCTTTTTTGATAGTGTAAAAGATGATTATGAAGAAGAAAAAGAGATCAAGATGGAAAAGAAAGATGATGCATGTTAAGCATTTTTACATGAAAATGTCTTAAGCTGTACAAAAGTGTCAAGTGTGAGGAAGGTAAGACGGGAAGGAACAAGTAGTGAGGGAAGTGGAAAACCAAAAGAGAGAGAGAGAAATGTGTGAAATAATGATGATCATGTTTGTTGCTGTTGACGGTATACACACGGTCGGTGTGGTGCGGTGGCTGTAGGCAACATGCGGCGGCATCTCATCCATTTCTCAAAAGAGAAAAAAAGGTGATCACCTCTCTCCAAAAGAAACACAATAATAATAATATACAAGCTCCTAAGTAGCTCGTACGTGGGTATATGAGCCCACAACATGTGGAAAAAGAAAAAATGGAAAGACAAGGGGCTATTAAGTAGGTAAATTCAAATGTCGACTCAAAGAGTATTTAAGATCATCAAGGGGATACATATGACAAGTACTACTAGAGCAGTAAAAACTGAAGGAAGCTTCATCTAAAAGAAATCTTTCCATTTCTCCGTCTTACACAAATACATCCACATTCTTCTTCTCTGTGTTTTAAGCTTCTTCAGTCACAATTCACAGCCGCTAGTACATAAAACGAGTAGTGTCTATAAGAATGTACCTTTTGTAGGGAAATTTTCTTGTTAAAAGTTTAAGACGATAATGGTGATGAAGAGAATAAAAAGAAAAATCATCAGCATCCGCCATCTCATCCACTTCATTTTCGCCATCCACCGACTAAAGATCATTAAAATGACAATTTCTCTACACAACTCTTACAAGCCGCGACTTGTGTGAGTGAACTATTGAGCATTATCATTATCATCATCATCATCTGAGTCTTCTAACAGAGCAAAATTTAGCAAGTGAAGCATTTAACGCTAAGCATTTCACTTTTATGCATCTATGCTTGATGGCTAGCAATAAAAAACCACGAGAAAATATGCAGCGTTCACACAAAATGCTAACCTAAGCATTATACATGTTCACTCCAACTGAAAAACATTATATAATACCCAAAGCTAGTTAGGAAAAATAGACAGGGAAATGCTAAAGTGTTTCTGGCCCTGTCTTAGATGAGTAAGGAGAAAAGAAGTGAAATAAAAGAAAACAAAAGACGGAGGATTATTATTTACATGACAGGTTTTTCACTCATGTACCACTAGTAGTACTACGCCAACCATGTGAAGAACAGTAGAGCGTGTAGTATGTAGTGGCTGCTAGTGCTAAAGTTGATTTTTATGTACATTATGTGATCTTCCGTTTTTTAAAGTTTATAAGTAATCGCTCTTTGTTCTTGTCTTGTGTCATCCTTTTTCTAAGATCTGTAGTTGGAGAGGGGGATATGAATATGTCATTTTGAAGAATCCTCATAGGCTGGCAAATACTGAACAGTATTATCCCATCCTGCAAGCACATTCTTGCTGCTCAACCTTCTTTCAGAATTCTTCAACTTGGAATCACTTTTTTCTGCTTACAATGACAATATTGTCAAGTTCACTCACTGCGAACTGATCCGATGGGAAGGATTAACAAATTAAATGGAAGCAAAACAGAGTCGTTTGCAAGCAAGAAAGGATCAAATAATTCTGTATAACAATCAAGATTTGTAGGTGAACAGCAAACGGAAGCTTCAAGGCAGCTCCACAACAAACTTTGAGCTAATTAAGCAAACACATATCGTAAAATTGACACCAGTCAAATCCGAATTAACGCTTGATGGAAAAGAAAGGAATTACAGAGAAGGAAAACATGAAAGCACATTTTGTCAACCAATTTTCTGTAAAGCACACACATTCTGTTGCAATTTTCATTTCCCTCTGTCGCTTCAATTTTTTGAGGAGAAAAAATACGAGAAGCTTAAACACTTGAGTGTAGTCACTCATTCAGTAGAGCATGAGATGCTCTCATTGCGTTTAATTTCATACTGATATAGTGTCATGACATGATGTCTTCTGTCTCTTGATCTTCCTCGTTTGAATATCTTTTTCCTGTGAAAAACTACTTCTCCTGTCATGATGATGTCATGCGAGCTTCTGTATAAATATATTATGATGTCCTATTATACCCTACCTAAATGCACTAAAATTGCGTACCACCATTATCAAACGCATACATTGAGTATGGGTACATAATATAGCTTCCGATCCGAAGCACAATGTCATTCTTTTCATGTGTGTGTGTGTGTGTGTGTATGTAAACACGCAACACATTATTCCATCCCGGAAAAAAAACTTGTGGAATGCTTTATTCAACTTTTTTGCTGCTCAGCTTTAGCTAAAGGAGTAACGCACTCACTCAACAAACAACGATCTGCCATTCTAGTCCAAATTCTTACCTTCTTCTTTTTTTGCCAATGACGCCTCAATAAGCTACCGAAAATTGCTTAACCATTTAATAAATGCTAAACGTATGTATCTGTGTCTTAAATGGGTTTGTTAAATACCCAACGAGAAATTCCTTACAACGAGGGATAGTATATAGCATTTATCAAACCCGAAAAGAGAGTTGTTACATGCAAAGATGCGTATTTAGAGAGTAAAGTACGCGTGTTATGCATTTAAGTCAAAGACTTATTATGACTGACAAGATGCGACACTTTTTGGTAACTTTCATTCAAACATATTATACACTCCTTTTACTTGTGCATAGTTATATAGTTCATGTATACATTACATTTATTATATAGTTTTTGTAGTCAAGTCGTCGTCATCATCAAAACATGAGGGCTTTCCGTCAAGGATAGAAAATGTGTATATATGGCTGAGAAGATGAGAAAAAGATTCATAATATTATATAGTAGCATGCACTGCATGCATTATGTGAATAAGTACGTAAGTACAGTGAATGAACAGGAGGTAGGCAGCCTGAAAACACAGGGGACACATGCATGAGCTACTATTACTAAAAACCAGAAGACATCAATCTGATTCTTAAAATAAACTTTGGAAATATTTCTCACCACTTCGTTTCCCCATCGTTTTGTGCTTTTGGTTCTCTCTTCTCATCTCATGTAAAAAAGCTATTACTACCACGAGCAGATTAATAGTTGACATGTGGTGCGAATTATATTTCAAACTGAGCTGACGTCTGTATGTCTTATATGTCTTATGGAAAATGGAGAGGTGACTGATGTGATGGTTTGGTGATCTTTTTAAGGGATGGATGATGAGCTTTCTGCCTCTATTTTTATATGCTCATATTCTCTACTTAAGCTTTTACAACTTGAGCGGAGAAGAGCAAGAGAAAAAAAAGATGATGATGGGATGTGTACTGCTGCTGCTTTTGCTTCTGTTATTGTGCACGTTTCTCTCTTCTGCGACTCTTCATTTTCTGGTGTTGTTGACAGGAAATATGCAATGAAGAAAATGAGGAGAAGAGGACCAAAAATCTGTCCGTCTTTTGTATTATGCTTTATGTTTGTTTGCTTATGCTTGCATATGTCGTCAAACATACGGTATTATTACCAGCTTTTGATGTCTTTGAGCTTTTGGTGTTGTCTACTCAAACTTAAGCATTATAAACTGTATAAAATTTGTAATCATGAGTCTCAAAAAAAGACCAAATAAAATATCGCTCTCCTTGACTTTCTTCCACCGAGAAAAACTGTTTTTTTATATATCAAATCCCATAACACAGAGTTGAAAGCTAGAGAAGATGATGATGTTGATCATGATACTGATGATGGGATGAGTTGATTTCAGTAATAAAAATGACTTTTTCGCAAAAAGGCTGTTCCTTGCTGGCAATAATAGATTTCTTCCATCTCAACAACATAACCAACCAAATTTTTATCGTCTCGTCGTGAAAAAAGACATAAGATACTCGCAGTTGGATCATCCGATCCGATGTCATCTTGATGCATTACTTCACTTTAAATATTGGCTCTTGTATCCGTGCAAAGTCAAATCAAAACTATTTTTATTATTAGTGCCACGCATGCATTATATATAAAGAAGGAAGCAGCCAAGCCAGTCAATCAAAATCAACGAACGGTGCAATAGCAAGCAATTGTCGTGAAGAGAACGAGAAAAGCATACATCCTTATAATATATATATTTTCAAGCCATACGTAACATGAAATGTAGCACGGCGTTATTCCTCATGCCTCCACATCTCTCTCTCTCTCTCGTTGATTTGAAAACCTTTCAGTCAGTCAAGTCGGACGATGAAGATGAGACAGGAAAAGTGACACAAGTGCTTGTTGTCACACACTGGGCGAAAAAAGAATAATCATGCCACTACTACTACTAAGTAAGCTTTGCATTTGAAAACCCCCTGAAATTTTTAGCTGGTGCAATATCCACCGGAGCTGCTCCTGTACTTTAACTTGGTAATCAAGTTCCTCTTCCTTTCAAAACAACAGGACAGATGCATACATGCATAGCGAAAGAAAGCATAAGGTATAGAGTTGAACTAGATCCACTTGAAATAATGTCGGCAGTTCTACGACTGTTTCTAGCTTTGCAATCGTCATCATAAGCTACCAGTCTTCTCATCCGTATCTTCATACATCAGTCAACCAGTCAGTCATTCACTTTTAATAGCCTGTGTGCTACTCACTCTCTCTGACTGATCCGAGTGAAACTTTTGGAGTGATCTGGAATGCTTTGCTTCCGAATTAGTTTCACATTTCAATATGTACATCTAATTTCAGTTCCAAAAATTTCACTTGATAGCTGGATTGGATTTGGATTGGAAGGATGGATGTACTAAATATATTTCTGTAGAAATCATACATGTGCAGGCAGAGACTATGTTCCATGTATATGAGAAAATTAGCAGAATGCTTGGAAGAGAATGAAAGCAAGTCACCTTGTATGTATTATTATGATTATTGGGACGCGTCGACGGATGATCTGACGTTGAATGACTGGCTGACGACTGACTGATATGTTTTTGAGGCATTTCAAAAACTACAAACTTGTGCCATGTAATGTGGCTTTAATCCTCCAATCCCACGTAATCAAACTAATGGTAATGACACAAGTATATTTTGCTTATAGCACGTTACTTGTACTTTTCCCCAAAAAGACATTCTCAGCATTTATACTACTACTCGTATCCTCTTCCTAACTCTTCCCTCTCTTGTTGTCTATTTCACACTCCTCGCCCATCCATCCAAATTGACAAAAAGAGTCACCATCAGAAAGAAGCTTTCTCGAGTAGTGTTATTTCCCCCGAAATTTTTACAGCATCCATTAGCATATCCCACATATAGGATTCCCTGCAATAATAATATGTGAGCTTTGAACCCTTTTTATCTTCAATATTACGAGTAATAATCATACATCTTTGTCATCACACGATGGAATTTAGATTCCAAAAGTCAAACTCAAACTGATCTATGTCTTCGTTGGTCGTCTTGTGCTCCTCTATATTTTCTCTTCAGTAGTCTCGTCCGTCGCTTGTATCATAAAAATTAGATGGATGTAAGCATCAGTATAACACCACCAAACCAAGTAAAAGTCAGACTGAAATATGTTGCTTTATAACACCAGACCAGCTCATCTGTACAACGCTGTCAGATATAGATTTTGTAACCTGCTTTTCACTCTTTTTTTTGCTACCCGAAAAATATGTATGTATACATTTATATAAACTCATGTAGGCATTCTGGGTTTGTAGCAGCAGCAGCGCAGTAAAACGCAAATGAACATTAACGTTAATGTAATGTAATATGTACGCGCTAATGTCACATCCTTCTTTTGCTTTTACATTTGCTGTCAGATTTTTCGGATCTGCTTCTTATCCCAGGCATTAGCAACCACACACACTATGGAAAGAGCGAGAGAGAAAGAGGAAGACAGAGTCTGACAAAAAAAGCTACTTCAGTAAATCAAAAGAATGACTGTCCTCTCCAGCCATTATCAAACGAGCCAAGAAATGTGAATGTCGTGTATATTTATGAGTGTACAAAAATAATATAAATGATGATTATCAATATTACTACTAATCATAATCACAAATCATGGTTATTACAAGAAAGAAGTAGTTAGTTTCGTGGGCTTTTCCCCTTTCCCATCGCATGCCAGCCTCATGTACTTGTAAGCTTGTAACGCTCGTGATGAAAAAGGCTTTTTCTCCATCTTCCACTGAAGAATCCATCAAAACATTATATATTACACTGCCATTACATCCCTTTGCCAAATGAGAAACCACACAATAATAATGTCTTGCTTATGATACATAACATTTTGATTCCGGTTTAGTGGCATAAATGTATATATATATATATATGTATGTCCCTACCATAAAAAAAAGTGTCCTGTCCCATTTTATATGCTCATTTGATATTTCTCTAAGAATTTCGACGAAAAACTAGTATGAATAATACAACCATGTTTCTCATTCGCCATCACCGGTATAGATTGCTATATTAACTGCCTCTGTATGGCTTCTGATTCTGATCAACAACAATTTACACAGAAAACTCGCATGAATATTATTGCTGCATGACGCAATAATAATGGGCGAAAACCCCACCCGGCCATCCATCAGCAGTCCATCCAGACAGGCAGGTCCAAACTCGATTCTCAAAGAAGAACAACAAACCAGAATATAGTAGTATACATATAAAAAAATCATTTTCTCAGCAAAAGCAATGTAAATGCCTCTAAAAATGTGTTATATTCAAACAAACTCAGAATCAAAAAAAGAAAGAGAGAAAAAAAGTTCATATGCATCAAGCAACATTCATCCAATCCATCTATTGCTCATAATACCTTTATGTCTTAGCACTTGTATAATATAGCAGAGTATAACATTCCACCCACCTGCCGACCATTATTATTATGGATTACTTACATGCAAACTAATGTTGATAATAAATTACATGCAAGTAATTTGACACAATATCACGTCTTCTCTTCTTCGCCGTCTCCTTGATATTATGACGCATTGCCTATTACAAACTTGTACTCCTTCTGTTGGCTTTTTTATGTAAAATTAAAAAAAGTTAGCAAGTCTTCCTAAAGGAGAGTGCGTCTTGCACTTTGTACATATTATGAATACACAAGAGTGCCAAGTAGCAAGAAGGAGAGGAGAAGTGGCAGTGGAAGCTTGAGCTCTTGAAATTATCCAACTGCTGTTATTAATGTTGTCGAGTAGCTATAATAGGAGTAATGGCATTAAGAAATCGTAAACTGTTCTACAGTCGTAGGAGAATGGAGAACAACAGTCAACAGCAGTGACTTAGGTGATGACTGCGAGAACTTCATTAATACAACAATAAACGAGCGTGCACATGGATATGGATACCTTCACAACCCAAATATCATGCAAGGCAAGTAAAAGTTTATTAAGCGAGTTCTCTTGTGTTGGTCTCCTTTTTAAAGAAAACACACCAATATGTATTCTGGAGAGAGAGAGAACTGTAAAAAAAGAATGAAGGAATTCATTTTTCTTCCTCATTGTTTCAAGGAGTAGGTAATAATACCTGGCAATAAAAATGTTTACTGGAGTTTCTCATGTCCTCTGAATATGCCGCTGATGACGCTTTTAGTATTCCATCAGTCAGTCACATCACATACCTTTTTAAAAAGAATTATGGAATCTAATTTTTTAAAGAGAGAGAGTTTTTGGAATGGGACTCATTTCATTTCCAAGTATTTTTGTCTTTGGCCATTAGATTTTTTCCGTAGTTTTTGTCGACAATCATAGTAATAATAATAATAATGGTAATATCCCTTTTTCAACTTACTACTCCTATTTTTAGTAATGGTCTAATAGTAATATTAGTACTAAACTAATACTTCTTTTTTTTGAGCTGGTGGTGGTGGCGGTGGTGATGTTGCGATTGCTTTATGTGACTACACTTTTCTCTTCTCAGGACTCTTTTTCGTATCCATACATTAAGATATAATTTACAGTCACGCCGGGGCCCCCCCTCCTCCCTCCTGAGGATATATTATAGACATGGCGGATGGCGGAGGTTTGATGGCCATATGCAATAATAACCCGCCTGGTCCCGACATATAAGCAATTGGAAGCAAAAAGTAGTAAGCAAAAGCGGATGGATAGACAAAAAAGCCGTATAATATGCCATGCTTTACTTGCTGCCAGTTTTGTGCAGTAATGTATAATATGTACACGTTTTTATAGTTAGTATTATATTATAATACTTCAACTAAAACTCTCTCACACACACACAACTTCTATTACTAACTGCCTTTTGCTTGCTTTTTGAAAGATATATATAAAAAGAGCAGGGCCATTTGGGTTGTCAGAAACGGTAAGAATTATATATTTTGGAAGCGTTTGATGCCTTCTTGTGAAGAGAGAGTCGCCCCGTGATGAATCGCAGACTCAAAACCCGGTGAATTATGTGACAGCTTTGATGGCTTTTCTCCACATTCTCTGTTCTCTCTCCTCTCCTCTTCTCTTCTCATAGCAGCAGCAGCAACCAAAACCAGCAAAAGCTTGTATGCCCTATACACACACATTGTGAATATCCATATTACCAAGTGCAACTTTGAACTGAACGAATCATACATAAAACGACGAGCCAAAGAGGTTCCCTACAATATTATAGTTTTACGAGTGAATAAGAATACCACTTTACTAACTATATCAAATGTTAGCACTGGTAATAGTTTGTATACGTTTTTTCCTTCTCCTTCCTACTTCAACTTTACCAGCTTTTGCATTAAAAATAAAAAGTACCAGCGCCAGTGTGAATGGTACCAGTTCCAGTATTGGAAACACGTTAAACAATCCAGCTGGTAACTCTCATATTATCAATACCGTTTCACAGAGCAGTGGTGTGCATGTACATTCATTCCAGACATGCCTATATAGTCCCAGCCAGCCATATCATATCACATCACTTATCAATAAAGTACCTTTGTAGTGAAGTGTATATGGTAAGTATGGCTACATATTAGGTATGTTATGTTACATTCAATCTCGATTGGGGAGGCATAGTACAGTCATACACACACAAAGCAATTGCATAGCGTGTGCACGTACGAAGCAATAATCATGTCATGCCAAAAAGCACAAGCTCAGTACATTTTCTTTATCTTCAACAACCCTTTCACAATAAATATCCTTCACGTTTCACTATATTTATTCTTTTCCATCGCTTCTCATCTCATCTTGTGCCATTCCATCACCCACAAATCACTAGTCAGTCACTTCGTCAAGAAGACGAGAGGGAGAAGAAAGGAAAGCAAAGAGATTAAATGAGTTCTTCACGTTACTCTGCTTCAAAAATAACTCTGGAGCGCTTGCTCCAACATATCTCTACCAGTCGACAGTGGGCATCATCATTGCTGAGATATGTATTTCAGTGTATTTTTTGTATTGTCATGTCATTGAGAGAGAGTTGACTTGTCGAATGAAGAAGATGATGATCTTGTATACAGTTGGTCCTAGTTTGTCGACATGCTCTTCACCATGTTCTCGTCATGATTTTCCATGCTTCTCATTTCCCTTCTCACAAGAAGATGAGATGAGGGAGGATTATTACACTGCATTACATAATAAATATCACAAGAAAGACCAATCGTCCAGTATTAAGTATATATTATACAGGATGGTAAAGATGATCATGATGATGATGATGATGATTCCCTTTTGTCAATCAACAACGCGTCATAAAGGTGATGCTGATGCCGTCCGCGACAGCCACTTGCATCAATATGCACACTCTGACTGACTTGATTCTTTCTTGTCTTCATCCTGACTTCTCTTTCTTTGTCATTGTCATCTTTGTCTTATTTTCTTGCTTGGGGCACAATATCGCCTCAAAGAAACTGGAGAGCTCGTTTGTTGCAAGGAAGAAATAACCAAACTATGCTAGAGTGAATAGCTCACACACAGCTCCTGTTTTTATGAAGTTGCTTTTTGACTGACGGATCTCCCTCTCACCTACTAGAAGAGACTTCACACTATCTGCACTCTTGTTCTTTATTCCGTTCTTGTCATTTCTTGTGCATTCCTTTAATAGCTTTGTTGGCTCCGTGTGTAGGTTTTGATAGTGATCCCCCTTCTAAAATGTTCTTCGGAAATTCAAATACGACGACGACGATGATGATGATATGATGCCTAAACGTACTTAAACACAGGATGACACTGTATGATATTATTTTGTCGTTTTTATCACTTTTTTGTGTGTTGTGGTATCACTTCATGTGGCATTGAATTGTGTGAGACAGGGACAACCTATAGCATTGTAATTCAAAGTTGGTTTGGTTTGGTCGGACGGATTTTGTTGTTGTTGCACGTACATCTTCTTCAACTTCATCTCATTTTCTTGTCCTGCACTTTACTGTTGTTTGCCCTGCAATAATTCACTCAAAATGTGAGTGAAGTCTGGAAAAATTATGGTACAATTTTTTTTATACCACTGACTAGTTCTCCACGTCACTCAAACAGTCCAGCCAAAGCCTGCTGCATGATATGAAACAGGTACATAATATATGTTGCATATACAAAATGTATATCGCACGTAGGTGTGTGGTTAGCTAATCAGCGTGGTCATATACAAAGAGGTTGTCCATGATGATATGGTGGTGGCAAAATGGAAGAAAAAGGGAAACATGTATCACAAAAGTCAAACAGTCTTACGTAGCCACAAAGCAACCATATTGTTAGGAGTAAAAATGTATCATGTCTTGTAGGGAAAAACATGAATAAATCAGTCAATTTATAGCCACACATCCGACCAAAAAATTACCTTATTCCATTTCTCTCTCTCATCTTTGTTTCGCTCAAACAATATTTCCCTCAAGACCGACAATCATCCAGCTGCTGCTGCTGCTAAGCTTACTCTTCTGGTCTTCATTTACCCCTTGTGTCCTTGTACATTATAATTTTTTGTGACAGCTGGTTGCAATAACGCATCATCTTCATCATCTCTAAGAAGACAAGGATAAGCATTGTTGTCAACTTTTATGCATACATGTTTTCCTATAGTTTCCTTTGGTTTTAAGTTAGAATCCATCCATCCATCCATCGATCCGTCACAACGCCGCTGCCTTTCTCTCTCTCTCTTTACAATCCTACAATTCTTCCTACCCTTTTGCCTCATTTGACACAAATTGCTTTTTCAAAAATGCACAAAAGTTTTTATGGACTTCTTTTTTGAGAAAATTAGAAAAAAAAGAGTTATTTATGCATATTGGTTGGCTGGTGGATGGATGGATGCAACATAAAAAACAAAATGGGATGATAGCAATGTGGTATTAAATCTTGTGTTTGGGAGGTGGTAACCACTTGGTCTCAACCTTTTTTCATTTTAGATATATTTATGACGGATTTGGAATTTTCTCCTCTTCTTTCAAGTCATCTCGTACAAAAATTATTACGACACGGCTCACTGCTCCCATATGCCATACCTTCACGCATATCATATCTGCCGTCGTCCTCATATTTTTTCTGCCCCTCTTGATGATGATATACAGTGGCTCCGTGAGACTTGTATTTCTTTTTCGTGGTTGAGAGAGCGACCAGAATCCGATATTAATTAGTATAAAGGTACACATAACGATTGATGAATGGTCAGTCAATTCTTTGATAGCATTTTTTTTTTGTTTCGTTGTAAATATCAGCAGAGTATACTCCTCATCTCATCCTATAAGCACGCACGATTAGACTTCAGAAAAAGAAATACGTTGTAGCACCAATAACATCCGATCATTGCATTTTATTCCATGTGTAATACTTGCACACACAGGCATGTTGTTCTGGCTGGTAGGTATATTATGTAGCCCATCTAATGCACATTACATTACATCCAAAACCAGAATAATTGGGATGGTCGGTGTAAATTATGTTGCTGGTGATTCGACACACAAGAATTACCTATTCAGGTGTCCAATGAATATAACCAAGAAAAAATAGTGTTGGTTATGTTATTTGATAGAAACATGATCAAGCTTAAAGGAACAAGACGTGAGCAATCTCAAAGAAAAAAAAGTCTGCAACTTATTGTTTTTCCTCCCGTGTCATCAATATTTCAACCAGCACACATTAAAAACGAGAACATCATCAATACGACATAAGTTATGAGGATCAAGTAAATAAAAAAAAGGTCTCACCGTCTGATTAACTATTTCATAAATATTTGTCAGCAGGCCTTTTCTTCCAATATAATATACACACCTTCTCATTCATCTTCAGATATTCCAATACATATATTCATGTACATTACATTTTATTTGCTAATGTGATCATAATGAAATTGATACTACTAGAGCAAGACAAAGAACGAGAAATATTATTCATGTGCCGGCTACGGTAATAATGTCCTAGTTCATTGTACAATAACATATTATTTGATGATGATGATGATATTGCTTCCCTCTTGAGCTCCTCCTGTTCATGATCTTTGACGATGATGCTGGTCATCATTTTGATGAGGTTTGATGGGAATACTTAAAAATGCCAAAAGTAAAAGGCAATAAAAATCAAGTGCGTCTACATCCCCAGCATCCATATTTGATATGATCCTTTCATATTACATTTAGAGAAAAAATGAGAAATAGAAATGTACAAGAATGCATCATGCTATATAGTATACACAAAACATGTGTAAATCATCATAAGCCGGACATCATCATTCCTCCGCTGAAGTAAAGTGAGTTAGCCCCGGTATGTAGATATATTTGTAGTTGAAATGAAAAACCGAAAAGAGAGAGAACCAGGCACGAAGTGGTAGTCGTCATCAACATCATATAAGAAGAAATACAACAGGATGATGATGATGATGATGAGATGACTTGGTTTTTAGTTGTTATAATATGAGTAATGTGTCTCATAAACTATGGGAAGGGGGTGTGTGTAATACATATTGTGTGAGAATGTGAGTGTGTATATGTATGAAAATGCAGCAAAAACAGTACATACTTGGAGGTAATAATAATAATAATGTTATAATATAAGCGCTTTTTCTTAAAGGCCAACAAGGTATTTCTCCTATTCTTCGTTTTCCTTTCTTATTTGGCTCCTTGTTCAAAGAGGATGAGGATAGTTGGTAGTGGCGATGATGATGATGATTCTTTAGCTGCTGCTGTTGATGAGAATGATGATGATGGCATAGATATATATAATAATATATAATATAGGTTTGGTCCGTGCTTTTCGTCTTCTCATCTCATTCTAACGTCCGTGAGTGTGTGTACTACACTTTTGCTTTATTTCACTTCTTTTGCGCTTTATACTATTTTTTCATCTTTAAGTAACTAACTAAAAGTCGGCAAAAGATATATAAAAACGAGATGATATTGCTTATGTGTGTGCTTGCTTGATATTTTTTCGTTATGTTCTCTTTCTTTCTTTCTCTCTCTCTCACTCTTCTCAGCGCTTTTGCTAGCTTGCTTGGCTCACCACTCACTCTTTTCTTCTACTTCTCTCTCTCTCTCTCTCGTCTTCTATATATCCTTCTTCTTCTTTTGCTGGTTTGGTTTTAGTGGGGGGGACTAGAGAATGTCACTTGTCAAACATAAATCTCAAAAGTCCGCATCTGAGGGGAGGGCTTGGGCTACAAATCTCTCACAAAAATGCTTTGCCGTGACGATTTATTGCCATCACGAATCACGCCGAACTAACGATAAATTCTCGAGGTTCCTTTTTTTCTCTTCAACAGCAGCAGTACTTGTACTTCTTCTTTACTTCACTTCACTCTTCTTCTTCGTCTTCTTTTTTCGTAACGAACAAGAAGTTTTTAATATAAGTATTATACCCGTAACTCTTCGTTTACTGACTGCTGGTGCTGTTAGTTGTTAAAGCTAGCAATACACCAGAATAAAAAAAATTCTTAAGGCTGCTCTCTCTCTCCTCACTCCTTGGCGTTATGCATTGCACCAGTCTCCTTTTCGTCTTTTCTTCTTCTTCTTATTATTATTATTTGGTGATGTGATGTGTGTGAGTGTGTGTGCCTGACTGCTTCAAACTCAAAATTTGTGCACTAAAGCTAACTTAAACAGAAGGAGTTTGCTATTTTCTTCATATGTACAATTTCATCATACATGCATTACATTAAGCATTACATCATGATGATGTAGGGAAATAAAATAATGTATTACTTTGTTCTTACATTTTCCTCCTCTCTTACTCTCCACCACTTTACTTTGTCCTACTGAGCTTTCATCCGTCCATCCACCCATCTGTCCGGGTATATATGGCGTGTTACATGGCGTCATGCAAAAAAAAGAACACCGGTATCATGCTTTCGTATCAAACACACACATATATAAAAACACATGGGCATGCGTTAGTTGACTCTTACTCAAGTGAAAATTTGTGATGCAAACAAAAATATTATCCAAACTATTGCCGTCTTCCTATTCCTTTGCAGTGCATCACTCTTCTTTTTTCTTCTTGATGAATTCTTTTCTTTGCTTACTCTCTCTCTCTCCTGAAAGCGTCCCAAATATATGCAAGTGCTTTTGTGGCGTTTCTTCTGCACAAATATGTGTACGGAAGTCACATAAATAAACGCTGAGTTTTTATCTAAAGAAGGCAATGTGTCAATGAGACAGGAAGTGTGATACAGAGTGAAAAAAGAAAGAAAGAAAAAGCCTTGCAGTTCTTTAGGGAAATTATGGAAGGAAGAGAAAAAGGATGGACAAGTTAGTCGGCTAACTAAAGAGCTGAAGAAAAACATGGTGCATAAGCGTCTTGATTTCCCATGTAATAGAATATACTTTTGATCCTTTTCACCTACTTAAGAAAATGAGCCCCCCTCTGCATTGCTTTTTACCGCACCGCTTTTTCCTTTCTTTTGCAAACATTAAGTAAAGGGACCTAGAGAGGAAAGACGACGTTCCCTCAACGCGTCTTATCTACTCCCAAGACTTGTTTTTTGGTGTTGGCTCTTCGTGGAGGGTTGAATGAAAAGAAATGTTGGCTACGATTACAGTCGTACACAGTTGTTGGCGAGCTTGCTATATCCTGGCTGCTACTACATTGATGCTTCAGCTTAATAGTTCCAAAAGGAGGAAGGAAAGTTTTTTTTGAAGTAAACGTAGTTGAAGGGAAGTGTGAGATATTTTGGGGGTTCATTATAGCTTTAATTGAGCCTTCTTATAATAGTTACTGATATTTACACATCAATTTCACATTTATGACAATGGACCAACACGGATAATTTGTTTTTACTTTGCACAACAAATTGAACTGTTGTTTGTACCTTTTAATTGTAGTAGAGCTCGAAAGACTGCATTCATCAGCTCAATTTAGCAGCTGCAGCAGATGTCGATATGGATGAAACTTTTTAGGACATAATAAAATCATAGCCACATATGCAATATAATAAAATAATGTATTTCAATCTTGTAATCAATTTGATAGAGAAGCACGATCAAGCAACCTATCAAACACATTCCATTTACACATTCCCTTCAAAATTTATACCATTTCGTATTATTCGCCCAGTCGTCCACATTTCTTTACTCCCAGCGAGTTGCTAATAACAAGACGCACGTATGTGGAGTAGTGAATACATGTGAACACGTGAAGTAATACACCACACCACCATACATACATACCCCTCAGTTGAATCAAACGAAAGAGACTAATCATAAAAATTATGACTGGTTCGTATCCATGCATGTCTATCTGTCATCTTTTGACTGACTTACGGCCGCACGACACGATGAACAATGAACTGAGCTGAAGTGAAGTATCTCTCGCGTTTGCTCTGCTTATTCAAACTCAAGTACGTGCATCATCCATCCTATCAGAAGGATGGGTAACGTAACGACACAAGCGGTTTTATACACACACTTTGAGAAAAATTGCGTCTAAAAAATTATTATTTAAGAGCAATCCTTCTGACTGGTTCATGAATTGCATTGGCAATAAGGATAGCAACAAAACAAGCAAAATATAACTTGTAGATGTAGGTATATTTCGTGAAGAAGTGTGTTTCTCTGTCTTTGAGTTATTAGAAAGGGGCTGCTGCTAAGCTCGCAATGGTGGAGTATAAAAATTAGAAAAAGTCTAGATTTCAGTTCAATGTATTTTTTTTGATGCGATGCGACTGAATATTATATTCTATCCCTGGTTTCTCTATTCTGTATCTCACCTGTCCATCTTTGTAATCACTTGGTGTAATATATCGACGGGTTTTTGGCTATTGGGCTAGGCATGGCTTGATTGAAATGAGATGAGATGAAAATTGTGATGATGACTTTGGTGGTGGTAGTGGTGATAGTGATGATATGGAAGAAAATACATGTAGTGGTTGACGGGGAGAAAAATAGAAGAAGAAGAAGAAAAAGAAAGAACAGGTGTATAGAAGCACATAGCAGCATGCCTTTTTTCTACATCTGCACTGGCTCTGTGCGTGTGCATCCATTTCTCCTTTGGAAATATCAATAAATAAATAAATTTCTTTTTAAATTCATTAAGCCTATTTTCCACATGGTCATTGTCGTTCATCCTCCAACCATTCCGTTAAAATTTATTTGAGTGAATCATGAAATTCATATGAATTTTTCAGCTTGGTTTTGATGACCAAAAGACTTGACTTTGAAGGAGGAGATCACGGACCAAAGATAACCATAAGGAATTATGACCATCATAGTTCATCCCGTATAGTAAACATGTACATTTAGAAAATGCAAACTGTAATCATACATACGCTCGATGGTCATTTCATCATAATCTTCATCTTTCTTCGAATCCATCTTGGAATTTTTTGGAATGAATCCTAAATTGTTAATCAACATCTCCCATAAATCTTCACCCCTTTTCTTACTTGACCAGTAACATCAAGTACAACCCATCAAACAGCCTATCCGTTGCTCATTTTCTCCTTTGTGGATGATGATGATGATCATACATAGTTGGCATGCAAAGCAGGTTATATCATCATCATCAACATCATCACACAAAACAGATCGTCGACTGCCAAAGAGAAGAGCAAATTGTGGTGTTGTTGTGTGATGATTATTACCTGTCTCACATCACCCCGATGATTAATATGTTACGACAAAGCAACCCTCTTCCCCGTTTTGGTTGAGTTGCAATGCAACTCAACTCCTTTTACCCCAAAACATATGTAGTAAAGGCAGAAATTATCCCTGGGACCATGTGGAATTTTCTTGAGACAAACACAAGACAAGTAACACGTATCATCACTTCACATCACATTGCATCAACATCAACCCAAAAAGGGTCTTCTTCCTTCTCCAGAGAAGAGAGTGTGGAGTCTTCTTGGTCTTCTCTCTCTCGCTCTTTTCTCTCTCGTTTTGCTGGGTTTTGTTCAGTCGGTTGAAAGATGAATGAATGAATGAAGAATGAGCGAGTGAACAAGAGTGAGTGAGTGAGTCGTAGTAAAAGTGAGGGACTGATAGTAACAACAGCTACTACTACCAATCCACTACTACTACTGCTCCTGCTGCTGCTCTTACCACGACGCTCTCAGCCTGTTGGTTTTGAAAGAATGAATGAATACGGAATGTATTTATATATGAACGTATGTAAGTAAAGGCTGTATAAACATGTACATGTGCGGATATCTTGACTGGAAAGTGAAGAAAATAAGAGGCTAGAGAGAGCTAGTAGACCAGGTATTTTATATGCATAATGTTTCGGCAAAAGCAAATACGATACGCGTGATGCCTTTGCATATAAGAGACTTATGTACATTTACAAGCATTTATATCTTTGCGTATCGGATGAAAACAGACAGCCAACAGACATTTGAACAGCGGCAACAGTAACACCACCAACAAAGGCAAAGTTCATTCGTTTTGAAACAACCAAAACAAGCTTTTTTTATACATACACGACAAGCTTCGATACTGGTGTTGGTGTTGTATAAAGCATAGTTGTAGTAGATAGTCTTGTTGCACTCTTACAATGCAAAAAAGGGAAAAGGAAAACTGTTTTGATCCTGAAGCGTTGTAGTGGGGAAAGCTTGTTTGTTGCGTATGGTGCTGCTACATGCTGCTTACTTCCATGTGCGAAGTGGTAAAAGGAAGAAAAAGTGGATAGCACGCAACAACAAGTTAAGTTTTTACAAGAGCAAATCCATATGCTAAAACTATTTTCTACCCAAAATGCTTTCCCCTTTTGTAAGTCTTGCCTTCTTCTTGTGTCAATGGTAGGTTTTTAGATATTCTTCTTCTTCTTTTTACCAACACAAAACCTAATAGAAACAAGCAACAGTGTGCGTATATTTGTTTGTGTGTGAAGTGAAATCAGCTTTGCTTTTTTATTTTCGTCTCAACCACATTAGTTTTTCGACTACCTGCTTTTATTCATATTATTCGTATGAATAGACTCCCAAAAACATGAAAGGCTCTCTGTAGGGCTGATGCTCATTCGCTTACTTAAACTCATATTTGTTCATGCCGTGCTGCCGAAGCATGGCATGCCAAACCAGAATGCTTCCACCACGGTATACTTCCTTTGTGGGAGAAGTACAAGAAGGAGTTATTCGACTTCATTAAGCCAACTTTATTTCCTTGTTTAGTTGGCAGGGCTATCCTAATTGTAAGAAGTATCCAAAAATGACAAACTCACGACTTTTGTCTATTTTGGGCATATCAAAAAGAGGGAGGATGTGAAAAAATGCATGAAAAAAATATGTACAAAAATATTCCACCTCGTCTGTCATGTCATCATCACCATTTTACTAAAATACAGAAGCTTACAAAAAGTAGATGGTGGTGGTGGTAGCTTGAAACTTCTATCATAATCCTCGTCATCGTCATCACATCACACAAACTGAAATGAATCAAGTTTTGGGAGGGGGGCTACGTAAGAAATTATGCATAAAAGTAGTTAGAAACTACGTGCTTAGATTAGATGCACATAGTTGTGTTGTATACACTTAAAATGGAGGCATGGGGGATATATTATGTATTATGGTGTATAATATTGAGTATATATGCACCTGCCTCAGTTGTTGGCTTACCTGCCCTTTCTTCCACCTAAGCAATAAGTAAGTGGTAATAGAAGCAATAAAGCAAGCAGTCAGTCAGTTTCTCTTGAAGTTGACGACGGTAGAGTGGGGTAGAGAGCAAGCAGGAACACAGAGCCAGAAAGAGAGACGAAGAAAGGGTAATTCATGAGGGAATTAAAAGCAACGACCAACAGCCAAAGCACACTACTCTTGTTGCTGTTGTTGCTTGTCTCAGGAATCTGTGAACATTGACATAATTCATGTCACATAATAATCATGAAAAGACGGCCATGATGCTCTTCTCCTGATGACTTGAAGAAAGGATGAACAAAAACCTTAGACTCATATAATTCACAACATCAAGACAAGACAGGAGATGGAGAGAGAAAGAGAAGAAGAGAGGAGAGCACATCAAGCGATAGTAGTAATAATTATAATAGTACACATTATATTACATGAAATGAACCAGGTTTTTGATGATGATACTTAATAATGATGATGATGATCATCACCATCATCCTCCTCGTGAACACGAACATGATGATGGGGATGGCAGGAGGCTACTTTTTAACAAACATGTAATATTATGCATACAATAATCATACAATGACTTCACTCCATGAATAAAATAGATGAAGTTTATTTTTTACAACACTCAAAAAAAACTAATGTGATGATGAGCTTGAGCCTTACTTATTGCTGCTCTGCTCTCTTGTTTTTTCTTTGTTGACTCAAGATTTTTGTCGGTAATTATTATCATCGTGATGAAGATGATATGCTATGTATATCAAGATTTAAAAATGCAGAGACACTTGGATGGAATTAGTTAAATAATGATGATCGGTCAAATTGTAGAAAAAATCTCGTTTTAGCTCAAGAGTTATATCGTATCACATGCATGCTATAATCCAATCTCAACTTTGAGTATCAAGGATGAACAAGGGAAAAAAACTGATTATGAATACAAATAAGCGACAATAAAAATGCATGAGAAGTCAAGAAATGTGCATGTTTAAATGTTGAAGTGGTAATAGAACCAGAGGAGTAATGTGTTTGGCATTAGTTTTCTAAATAAAGGGGGCAAGCAGAGCACCGACCGAACGAACGAACGACCACCGTTCTAAATGAACTCATCAAATGTATGACCATGACTTGATTCCATGCATTCATTGTTTCTGTCACGTCGTCCTCATCTTCTTGTTCTTGAGGAAAACGAAATCACATTATATTTTATCCCAGGTAATATATGGACACACAGAGACAGTGAGAAAAGACATGTTTAAATATTCCTATTTTGCTGTGTAATATACTGCACCGTATTAATACATTTTTTTTCACTCACAACTCTCCTCTTCTCGTCACAAGAGAAACAAAACGACATTGGATGATGATGATGGGTTTTATAGAGTTGTTTTTATATGAACCAACAACCATTATGGTGCTTTGTTGGTTCGTAATGATTTTTATGCTGGTTTAAATCAGTCAGCGTTTCTTTTTTGAGTCAGGTGCTCCTTTGAATTTTGAAGATGTGATCATCATGATCATCAGCACCATCATCGTGATGAACTATTCATCTTGAAGTTGATGGTTAGCCACAAAAACTGGCTGGCAAATAAATATCATGGGGACAGAGTCAACATCTCATAAAAATACACTGCGTTAGTGTGTCTTGTGACAATGACAAAATAAATTCTTGGGCTACTTCACCCCAACTCCAAGTTTTTTTTATTCGCCCTGGTGCTACACACTACACGTCATTGGAAATATTGCAAAATAAGCAGAATTCTTCCTTTTCTTTGCCTCTGTAAAAGTGAAACGGAAGTCAGATAATGAATCCTCCGGTTATTCGGTCGAATGTAATTTTACCCTTCCTTATGTCAGCACTTGTGAAGTAAAGGAGTGCCCGCACCATATTCTATGTGTACGGTCAGTAATGATGTTGATGTTGGGTTTGGATTTCTCTTAATTTCTTGAGCTTTCTCTGAGAATCAACATCAACTCATACAATTCTTCATCTTGGTGGGTGCTCTCCTTCCTCAAACATAAGGATTGTAATATGTATCATCATGACACACGTTTTTACGCTTGCCCCCGTTATTTTATCACATTTTTGTGCTTTACTTGCTTTTGTATTTTTCTCTTTATTATCAACGATCCGTCCGCAGCGTGCCGAGATCTTGATTGAGCTCCATTCTTACTGCGTGTATGTGTGTGGGTTAGATTTGGAGTGGATATATAGATGCATTGCTGCTGCATTCATATAATATAGTCCTGATCTCAATTTTCGATGATAGTAAAGTGATGATGAGGATTTTGATCAAGATGTTCACAGATATTGATGTGTAACTTTTCTGTTCTGCCTCTAATAATAATCACGCGGAAAGAAGTCAAACACACTCATATATATAATAATGTCTTTTTGGTTTCCACCCTTTCTTCCTTTTAATCGGAGTCTGTGCATTATCTCCTTGCACGATGTATTGATATGTTATGTATGTGCTCAGTCAGTGACGGTAATGATGATGATGATTTCAAAGTGAGAGAGTGTGAAAGAGAACAAGTCGCGTGACATGAATATTATTTTCTATTACCAGGAACAAGCCAACATGTATCAAACCAATAACCATGTTCTTATGAGCCATGTTCTGAAAGGAACCCACTACTTTCCCCTTTTTCTTTGTAGCTTATATTTAATTAGTGTCGACGAGAAAACTAGCGGGCTGATTTTTAGGGCATGCACTTTATATATAGTCGTATACTATATGTATGTACATTGCTAAAGGGTATAAATGATTTTGACAAATAAAAGCTCATGTATGATTTTTATTTGTAATTTGCAGGGGAGCTGGAAATGGCCGAAGCGGCTGCCGCAAGTGGTGCCGCTATGCCGATGGAAGTTGACGGGGATGTAAATGCCAAATCAAAAGGTACGAAAAAGATAATTTAGTTAAAATAGTAAAATTGTAATTCTTGGGGTGGTCGCAATTTTATTGCAATGAAAGATAAGCATCATAAAAACCGTATCTTCATAATATTAAATATTTATATTTGCGTATAGATCTCTCCTCATCTGATGAAGAAGCCCCCACACCCTTAAGAAGGGCAGCAGCTGCAGCCGCCGCTGCAGCGTTATCTTCCGCTGCCATGTCTGATGACTCTGATTCAGATTCTGAAGATTTGAAATCAGATAGGATCTCCAGAGGCTCTGTCTCGTAAGTTTTGGTAGTTTTTATGAATTTTTAAATTTGCGAGTTGTCATTTTTTCCCACTCTTTAATTTCTCTACCGTTAACTAAATTCGCAGACCACCAACGAACAATGTTACCAGTGTTCTGGACTTTAGTCAAAAAGCCATAATGCATGCAAGTTCACCATCCCCAACATTGCAACTCCCTGCAGCAGCCGCTGCCGTTGTCAATGCCATAACTTCAGCAACATCTTCGGAATCATTCCCCCTCGACTTGTCCAGCAAAAAAATGCATCACCACCACAAAGGGGCACTGCCTACTGGTCTCCCACCACAAGTAGCACCTCTTGGTTTGCCAAGAAAAATTCCAAGCAAAATCTGGAGTGATGGACCTTGGAATAATGGATCTAGTCCGGGTCTCAAGAGCCCCCCAATTGCTGACTTGAGCTCAAAAGCCCTTGAAAAGATGTCAGAATTGAGTAGACCTCCAACGTCTGCTGCTGGCGCTAACTTTACCATTCCTGAGCGGAAAGGTAAGAGCAAGATGAGTAAGTGATAAACAAATTATAATCACTTTGTGAAACATTATCTGCAAATATGATTGGGGCAAAGTGAATCATTTCTGAATAGAAGTAATAAGGAATTCCATTCTTTATTACAGGTGCTGGAGCAGGCTCACCGTGGCAAGCACAATGGCTGGCACAAAGTTCAGGCGGAACTCGGGATGTGCTGAAATGTGTTTGTTGTAGACTTACTTTTCCTTCATTGAGTGCCTTGAGCACTCACATGAAAGAAACCAAGCATGGAGTTCCCGGTGGACCACCTGTTAATTCGATTTCACCACCTGGAAAACCATCCTCTCAACCATCTTCACAGTCTCCTCAACAGCAACAACCACCTCAGCACTCCCCACAGCAGGACTCGTCTCTTTTGCTCAAAGGTACTTACAGTTTGCAAACAATCATCATGTTTTAAATATAGTATGCACCCGTAGATAATAGATTTGTTCTTCAAAACTCAAACCATTCAATTTATAATATTCTCACAATGCCCCGGGCATATATAGCAATGATCAAATTTATTTTACAATGCTTATATTTTTCCGTTGACATTATAATAGAAACGTTTGAGCTCAACACAGCATTTTCCTGTATTCCAGAAACGGTACAACTGCCTCGAAAGTTGGTTCGTGGTCAAGATGTATGGCTTGGTAAAGGTGCAGAACAAACGCGACAAATCTTAAAGTGCATGTGGTGTGGTCAAAGCTTCAGGTCACTGGCTGAAATGACGGCGCACATGCAGCAAACTCAACATTACACTAACATAATCTCTCAAGAACAATTGATCTCATGGCGTTCCGCCGAGGACTCCAAATCCCCCTCATCAAACTCTCATGTTTCTGCCGTTTTAACCTGTAAAGTTTGCGATCAGGTACTGTTATTACTTGTTACTTTCTTGTTATGCCCATGTTCTTAGCTTGCATAAATCTAACAAATTGTTTGTAAATTTTCACTTTAAAAAAATAGGCTTTCAGTTCGCTAAAGGAACTGTCAAATCACATGGTGAAAAACTCTCACTACAAGGAGCACATCATGCGCTCCATTACAGAGTCAGGTTCGAGACGGCGTCAGTCTCGTGAAAAACGGAAAAAGAGTCTTCCAGTCCGTAAGCTCCTTGAACTGGAAAGGGCAAATTCAGAAATGAGCAAAAAGGAGATTAAAATCACTTGTGAGAAATGCAACGAAAAGATACCAGCCCCAGTCTTCGTTGATCACTTGAGGGTTTGTGACACTGGAAGTAGCCGAAGAAACTCAATGTCTGGTCAGCCCATGGTTGTCAGCAGCAGATCCACAGGATCAATTGACAGCTGCAGCAACGCAACCTCAGAAGAGAATAGATCACCACCTCCTGCAGTACAAGATCTGTCCAGCAAGGATTCGAATAGCAATACAAATAGCTCAGGAAAAGGCTCTTCCGAGTCCTCCTCTGTAATCAATGCAATCGAAAAAATGATTGAAAAGTCATTTGACTATCGTAATAGAGGAGCAGGGGGTACTCCAAGCAATAATTCGACGAGTGGAGGACCCACTGGGAATTCGCCAAATTGTACAAGTCCCGGTTTAGGTGCAACCAGGTAAAATATTTATTTCTTATCAAGTATTTATGTAATTTTATTTCATGTTTTTATTTTGAATAGCGTATTAAATACAAATTATAATTTCATTCCAGTATTCTCAAGCGATTGGGGATTGACGAGTCAGTGGACTATACCAAGCCCCTGATTCTGGATGCCCCAATGGGCACTCCACTTGGTGGTGGAGGTCCACCTTCCTCAGGTAGTCAAGTCATTCCAAAGTACTCTTCCCAAAGACCTCGAAGTACTTCCTCATCAGACAAGTCAGAGGAGACTTCGACAACCAAGCCACAATCCGGTTGTTCACCTGCACTGTCCCCAGCCAGGTCCACCGTTTCCTCCAACTCTCTCTCCCCTCCCCCCAACTCAAACAACTCAAGCAGTCAAGCCAAAGAGGATGGGAGCAAAAGCAGTCTCTCTGCCTTAAGTTCCATGTTTGAATCCATTGGTGGAAGTGGCTCAGGTAATCATTCAGACCACTCGGGAAAAGGTGGCTCTGCAAACAACAGTGGTATCAGCCAACAAGGTCACCATCCACTGGCAGCTCTACAAAAATTGTGTGATATCAAAGCAGACGTCACCACAAATGCCAACTCCTCAAGGCCTACTAGCACAAACAGCAACCACTCAAATCATTCCTACAGAGATGGCCATTTTAATACAACCTCACCAGGTAAGCTAAAGCTAAACAAAAATTTCAACATCTCTAAATTCCAATAGCATATGAGCAAATCAGCATTAATAATAAATAATAATGTTCATGTTCAATGTAGATCGAATCATGACACCATCTCGAGCTACGTCTTCCACGCCACCTTGTTGGCCAACAACGGCAGACGTACCTAGCAAGTCCCCATCAAGTACGGCATCCTCAACCAACGCAGAACGAGGTGGCGGTGGTGATCGAGCAGGCGATCAAATTTTCAAATGTTCATATTGTGACACGCCGTTCCTTTCCAAAGGAGCTTATCGTCATCATATGGCCAAAATGCATTTCATCAAGGAAAAAAGTCCTTCGACAATCCCTTCATCTCTCGTTTCTTCCTCTACTCCTGAGATTGCAAATAACAACAGTACTTCCACTACTAACAATTCCGACTCGCCCACTTCCAAATTTATCAAATATACCGAACTTGCCAAACAACTTTCGTCAAAGTAAAAAAAACAAATCGTTGAAATCTCAGTTGTCTCAATTAGTCAATAGAAACTATCCAAACGTAGATGTGTTAATTTTCAAAAAAAAAATAACTGGCAAGCCAAAAAAAACTATTGTTCATCTCAAAAAACCATATAGCGAAAGGTCTTTTAAAAAATCACATTGAAATTAAAAATACAGTTGTCTTTTCACATATTATATAAAATTAAATGCATCACTAAATCATAATCATCAGATACTTCTTGACCCTTAAACAAGTATACTATTTGAACTTAAGTAGGTGTAGGTGTTAAACACAGAATTAGGGATACCAAAATTTAATATGACTAAATTTGTAAAATCTGCATAAATCGTTGATAGACAAGCAAAACTCAAAAACATATATTAAATTTTACGAATAAGAGCATTTTTTTTGGTATTCTGTTAACCTCCTAACCTTTTTCCATTTAAGCTGTTAAATAATGACTTTGTGTTTTACTTTGAAACAGTGAAGGCTTTAAAATCAGTATTGTAATCAATTAATGTAGGCATTTAAGACACTTCAACAAATAATACATTATCAATGTGTATTTAATGTACGTAAATGTATTTGATAGGGTAAAGTACAAGAAGGACCTTGTTGTTGTAATCATGCGGTAAGCTTTCAATTATTAGTAGCTTTTGCTGGCACCATTTTTACTCTTCAATCTGAAAAATGCATGATACATAAGCGTTACTAACGTCAGTGGGTAGAAATTAAATGGAAAGTTTTCAACAACAAAAAATTATTTTATAAACGAGTCAGTACAAGTTCCTTATAAAGTTATAAATCATTAGCTTTGTAGCTAAAATCATTAGCAGGCAGCTATCTAATAATAATTAATTGAATGTTTGACAAAAGAAATCCAAAAAATGTGAGTATGACGTTTTGAAATAATATTGATGATAGCCAATATTAAGACGTACTGATTATGAAGATGGTGTTATACGAGTATTAGATTTAGGTTGATAATGATATATCAGAGGTGATGTAAGCCACTACCATTAATACCATTAATAATGAATCATTTACATAAAAATTATTTAATGCCTCGTCTTTTTTCGTCAGTTGGTTTTAAAATAATATTATTGTAAAATAACCAATGTCAAAATGTTGTTCGCTTGAAGCATCCGAGTAAGATATTTAAAACCTGGTGGTTTAATACCTAAGATGGTCAGGTGGTTATCATTTACAAATGCATTTCACGGTGAAGTCTTTTCCTAATTTTTAGGAACAAAATAAATACATAACTTTAAAAAAACGTGGAGTATTATATACCTGTCTGCTAAACGTTAAAAGAAAGAACTATGTACTTGTACCATATAAAATGTAATGTAATTTATGTTTGTAAATAGTAGTATTAAGATACCATGTACGTACGTAGTTATCAGAAGGTAATAAAAGAAGAAATTATAAAGAATCTAGTGTGAATCTGCCATTTAATTTTAGGTTGACATTGACAAGTTGTATAACGATACGATGCTATTATGTAAATGATATGATAATATATGATCAATGAATGATGTGTTGTATCACCATCACACAAAAAAGATTATTTCGAAGACTTCTTGTTACTTATTGTACTAGACTTAGCATAAATATTATATTATATATATACATCCAAACTACAAACTTTTAATTGTTTTGAAACCGTTAATTAATATCATCATGATATACAATAAAAATATTTTGTCGTTTTTTCTCAGGTGCAAAATTTTGAGTCCAATCATTTCATTCATTTTTTTGGCTTCTTTCTGACTTTTGATGAAGTTGAATTCATAGTCACATATATGAAAAATGAATTGAATTATTTTTAGCATCAGCTACAAATTGACATTAAGTTTTAAAGAAAACTGTCATTCATTCGTTTTCCTTTCACTAGACAATTTTTCAGTCTTTTTTATTAACCCCAGTTTATCGTTTCCAGTTAGTTTGAAGATATTTTTTTTCCAAGGAAAGAAGTAAAATCAGTTCCACAGTTTTCTTAATTACATTTGACATGACATAATAATATTGCACTTAAATGAAACATATTATGACTAGGCATAAATCAATCACGCAATTTTTTAAATAAACCTATATTATGCAATGCATTGATTCATTCACCTTAAACACTTAATTAGTTTAGCTATGGCTTAAAACATTTATCATAAATGTAATACATAAGTAATAGTAATGAAAGGAATTCTGCTAACAATGCTTAATCAGATCGGTATTAGTAAAGTGTTGAAAAACTGCGGATGATATGACAAGAAACAATATCAGTACTAGGTTTCAAGTGTTGTCTTAATTGTCACAAAGTACTTATAAGACAAAAGTAGGCATACACAAGTAATATCGAAATAGGAACATTTAGCAAAAATTGAACAATACTCTGATGAATATAGCAATGACAATTATAAATTGTTATAATATGTGTGGCATTTGAACCAGTGGATAAGCTTACATAGTATAAAACTAATAATTACAAACAAACAAAAATTGCTTGATGACGCAAACAATTGCTAGATATCTTATAAGCGATTGAAACGTCTCTGGTTAAATCTATGAAAGGATATCCCTGAACATTCAGTATAGTATCGTCATTTTTTTCCTTACAAATGATTGCTTATTATCCTTTAATGTCTCCATGAATTTTCATAACAGGTTGGTTACTTTTATATTCAAACCAATCATTTTATTACGTAACTGTAGTACACAAACAATTCTAATAATAATTAATGACAAATCGCATCGTGTAAATATTAACCCATATCTGGATGTCGTAGACATGTGTACATATTACTTGTGTTGTCATTTTTACCATATCATCTCCATTAACACAATTTTTTATTATTGTAATGTTTGCCGAGTCATAAATATTATTTTCATAAACCTAGCACGAGCTACTAAAACACTATTTCTAATTACATTTGATAAGATAATGACTTTTTGTTTCGGTACTTGAAAGAGTACCTTTTGTATTTATCAGTAAAATGTCAACTTCAATAATATAATATCCTTTGGTAATATATTGATCGTCTCATCATCTTGGTAAATAATATCATTTCAGTTTCACAAAGCCAAGATTAGTTTAGTAGCTACTACGGAAGATCATATTTCAGATTTTGTGTTTCTGACGGGAAAACGTCACCTGCCTTGTTCCAATTTCGTATAAAATTTCATTCCCTACCATCATCCAAAACTATTATTTTTGGAACCTTTTATACGGGGAAATTTCATATGTTCACTTTTCCTTAAATTATGGAAAATTAAATTACCTTTTCAGTAATCAAAAACTTGCCTATCGTCGTCGGATACTTTTATTAATCCACGTTTCATGAAATATTCCGAATTATGATGGGTATAATATCAATATCTTTTCAATTAGGATAATATGGTTTTGCCTTTCCACATCAAAATGAAATTTTAATGCTTGTGACCAACAAAGTATTTGGTATGAATGTCTACTACGCCTTTACAAAGTGCATATAATACCACTTGTATATATGCAAATATAAAAAGTATTATACATTGAACAACGATGCGACGATGACAGGTTTGGTTAACTTTACCTTCTAGTAATACCCACAAGATGTCTTAAGATACACAATTGAGATGTGTTGAGGCATACAAATCTATCTAATCGTAACTTTAAGACAAAGACTTGACTATCATATTCACAAATTCATAAAGATTCCAATATATAGATAACCATGTACAAACAGTATACAATATTTTTAATTCTAAAGGGGAAATAGGTTTTATCTCCGTAGACTATAAGTAATAAGAATAATCCTTACGTAGATAAGTCAGGATAGAGTTTCACCAAAGACAAAAAATGACACATTAGTTACCTGTGTTATATGTTATTTAGAAGTTGGTATAATTTAAAGTTTGATGTTTCGCTTTGTAAATAATTATTTATATTTTATAATAACAATATTTGTAGTAGTCAGTTGAAGGTTGTTGTGATACACGAGATATACATAAATACAAATAGACACATGTATATTATAGATATATTTTTTTAGGAAACATTCAGTAATTGTTAGCATGCATCATCATTTCCCTTGTCATTGAAATAGTAGTCTTTCGCTGAGTTATTACTGATGACAGTGGCGGTGGTAAAGTTATTGTTGCTGTTGCTACCTCTGCTGCTGCTCGTATGTTGATAATTGGTTCTCCCACTTGCTCCTCCAAGTCCTACGAGTGGAGAAGAGGACGCTGACGAAGCGGCATTTTTAGGAGCTGTACTATTAACGCCTCCGCCTTTACCAACACTACCACTACTGCAGTCGCTTGCATTAGTACTAGATTTGGTTTGGATAATACAATTCACATAATTATATCCAGGTGGGGGCTTATCCACCGAGGAGAGAAAGGGTTTCCATCGATTTTTCGCTTCGTGGTGTAGTAAATGATAATGATGATGCTCGTGGTGATGATGTTGATGGTTATTCTTCGTACGTGGATGATTATGTGGTGCGTTTTTCATTTTGTTCCAATTGTCACCTCCACCTCCTCCAGCATCGTCCAGCTCAACATCAGATGAGCAGCAACTACTGGAAGGTGTTTGATAGTCTGGACCCTGCATGTTGGAAGAGAGAAAGAAAAAGTGTTAGAGAAAGGAGCAGATGGCTAATACCACACACTCACACGTCGCATGCAAAAGAACATCAAGCTATCTTGCGATTCAATATCTCTCTCTCTCACTCGTCAGAAGAAAAGTAATATTGATTCAAGTTGTGAATGGCTCAAGACAGTGAGGGAGAAAAGTTGATTATATTTGATAGGAAATCAAGTAAAGTGGATTTTATGCCTTATTTTCAGGCAATTTCCGTTCTCAAGAAAATGGGCTTGGCTTCAGTGTAAAAAGTAGTTCATGCATGCATCATCCAAAAGGAGAGAAAAAGACGAAAACAAATAAGTACCATGTTTGAAGGGAAAGAGAGACAAGGGAAAAGGAGTAAAGTATGACACATGGAGAAAAGTTATCTACGTAATGTGGTTTTAACTTAACCGTCTTGTCTCTTCCCTTCTGCAGTGCTCTGACAACCTAGTGTGTGCCATAGCCCAGAGGAATAACTGAACGACCAGAAAAAACCGGAATGATGTGCATATACATCTATGGAAAGATGGGATCGAAGAGGAAGGAATAATCTGACTGACTGTGACTTGACTGTAAGTTCGTTCAGTCAGGGCCATATCGTAAGCGTTTGAATGAAATGAAAGGAACAAAGTGAATGACCATGATTGGCTGTTTCTTCTCTCCTTTTGTTTTCCCTTGTTCGGATTTTTTTATCCGTGAATTGCCATTTCCAATATTATTGTTTTTTTGGAAGCGGCCGTGTTCAAATCTTTCAATAACACTGATTTTGGAAGAGAAAGCCAACGGAAACATGAAGTGGATATAGGAAAAGGAAAGATGATGCGCAGGCAGGGAAAATAGGCAAGATGCAGTTTGGGTGTGTAATCTGAGTTTGCATAATATGTATGTATAAAAACTACGATACGTGGCTCTCTCCAACTTACCTCTTGGATTTTTTGGTCGAGCATTTGGAAAAAGTTTATTTGACTGCTGCTTGCTTGCCTGCAAATAGAACACAAAAATTATTGTAATACCAGCTCAATATGTTTTTCACATGAAGTAGTCGTATATTATCCGTCGCAATTATCATGCAAGTACAAGGTTTTATTCGACAGGATATGTCCAAGTTTTATTATACGTAGCTTATAAATGAAGTCCTCTTAAATTCAACTCTTAAGAGGTGAAGCATTTATGGAACTTTTTAAGCTCATAAAAACACAGGGATCTTATTGCGACAACGTTAGTTAACCATGAATTAAGGATAGCTGAAAATAAAAATTAGCAAACGTGACTAATCCACCTCGTCTTTGCATGAAATTTATGAGCCATACCAATACTTTAAACATCATGTTTTTAAGCGGTATTAATTGTCATAAATCTCTTCACGATTACAAGACAATGACGAATTTCGTGCATGCAAAATTATCCTAATCAGGATGTTGGCTAACGGTGAAAATAATGTGTGAAATTAATTATAAAACTACACAAGCAGAAAACAGAAACTAAAAATTAATGTTTAACTCAAACGATATGATTCAAATGAACAATATGATTTTAAATTTTCGGGTCTTAAGTGAATACTATACTGCCCAATATTAAAAAGGATTTTAATATTTGGATTCATGCATAGGGCAATACTGTGTGCAGGCTTATATTATAAGCCTACGCCTAGAGTTATTGAAATTGCAGCAATTGTTAAAATGGTCATCACATCACAATTTATTTTTCAGCCACATATTTATTGTTCCCCATAAATTTTAAAACTGTACTTGTGATACCTATTGTACACGCATGAAAATCACCACATTAGTCAAGTGCATCCATTTCAATACGCATGTTTGTGGGGTTGCAACAAATAAAAACTTTAGCAAATATAATTGACAACACAAAATATATAATGGCTGCCACACCTTCCCACCTGTTTTAGCTAAATGGTTGTATCATCTTTCATGAATTCATATTATATAATTCTATAGTATGAGTAAGCATATTACTGCAAGTTTTTATAAACATATAGGTAATTGTGGATTTTGTTTGTGCTCTTTTTTCAATAATATACCAATTTACTTGAACTAAAGTTTCGAGAGATGTTTTGCACGCATTTCTAAACAAAACTTATACTTACACCCCTCGAATAAGGTTGAATCTTGTCGTCCAAAGCAAAACAAAAATGCAATCATTAATGTGCAAGGCAGCAAGTGCTGTGACAGCTTTATACTACAGAAACATTCAGCATTGGACTTGACTGCTATCGCTGACTACGATAAACTCATGTAAGCAAAGAAGAATAAAAAGTTTACTACGAATTTTGCAGCAGCAGTAAACAAGTGTAGTACGTATGTCTATATAATAAAAATAATATCAAATGTATATACTTAATGTATATAATAATAAAGAACATAATGGAATGCATGGCATATATACTACAAAGTTTATTGTTTTGAAGGTAACCAAGTTCGTCGTCGTCTCACGCAAAAATAAAAGAATGTCGCAAGCTGACATTTCCATCCCTTCTGGTGAAAGATTTTGCAATATTTTTAGATATATTCACATAGATGCGAAGGTGTGATACGAAGAGAAAAAAGATCTTGACATTCACCATCAAAAACATTTAGCTATATTAGAGTATAGCGTGTGCTCTCCAACAACTCCAAAGCTAAAATAAACATGGGAATGCACGCACGCATGCATACGCTTTGTATCGCATCGTCGCTTTTTTGATTATCATTATGACACAATCGCAACAAAAACAATTATCCGTTGCATTATTGCCTATAGAACCTTAAAAGCTTTTCGCAGTTTCTATTGCATTAGCATCACCATATTAAGTATTATACGACTGCTTGTCTCCATATGGAGGCAGCATTATTAGCAAGATGTACATAAGCCAGCCAGTCAGCCAACATTTTTAACTAGGTCAAAATCAAGCTGAATGGATTGCGAATGAACGACCGTCACCTTTACAGCTCAGAGGTAGCAGCATCAACTTCAACTTGGGGCTAACAAAACAACAACAAAAACAAAAAGCCAACTTTATGCAACAAAAAGTTATAACGTATGCAGTTCTCTCTTGTTATCATACTTATCATACAATGAGAAAAAATTTGCAAATGTCAAGAGAACATGAAATAGTGACGGCTACTATAATAAAATTCCATGTTTACTTGGTTCGTTGAGTTTTGTTTCAGTACGAGAACTTTCAGACCTTTAAATGACTTGTCTTTGCGGGTTTATATCAAATTTTTATAGTGGTCTGCTCTTTTGTGAATATTACGTTAGTTTAGCATGTTCATATTTAGCTTAACTTCTTTATCTTGATTTTGGTTTTTAAAAATCAAATAATTCCGCATATTTCTTTAATAAAAAATGGTTCTCAAAATTATTTTTATGTAGCCACTGAGTTTGGTCGCACACTCTCCGGCAAACATGCAAATTCTCAATTTAACGTTTTAGTATTTTTCTTATGTCCATCATACCGTTCTTAGCCGTTGTCCTTGCATATATGAACCGAACATCATCATACATCAACTCTCTTGAATCTTATAAAACCCACCACCACCACTTCACCCTGGGCTTTGTCCCCTTTCAACACAATGCTCGTTTTGCTTTTGGCTTTGTAGAAATCGGTGAGTACACACATATATTGTTACTGCTGAAAAAGTTCACCCTATAGTGCATAAATTGTTAAACTGCGAACTACAATAATGAGCCTTATAGAGGTATCTACACATACGCATAGTTATTGCTTCGTGTGCGCTCACACATATTACACGCAAAATTTCTTCCAAGCCCATCATTAGCTTGTCATTTACTATTGTTTTTTGTGTAAAAAATTGTGTATTTTATGTGTGTGCAGTGACTATCAACAATAATCATTACTGGCTGTAGGCCACTATATTTTACGGCGATGCGATGTGAAAATAGAGACGGATGAGCGTATTTTACAGTACTACTTATACACTTATATATGAATTCAATATTATACTATATAAAATATATGGAAGACGTCTGTATACTTATCCTCCCCGTCAGTTATTCACTGCTTCTCCTGTTCTATCGTCTACCAGTCTACCACAATCATTCAATGAACAGAAGATTATTTATTGTGGTTTACAATGCAATTTACAGTTATATCATTCTTCTTACAAATAAAAAAAGAAGGAGAAAGACTCAAATAATAATTCTTTATCTTAAACCCTCCTTTAGACTATAGTACTTATACAAAGTATAGTAATATTATGTATGCCCACAACTGATAAATGCATAATCATCATCAAACGAGAAATGCCTTCTTGTTACGTCCTACTCATATTCCTCTTTTTTTGAATACATTCGTTGGGGGTTTCTACAACTGCCCTTCGTTTCTGGCAAAGTTTACGGTGATATTTGTGAAGATTTGTTTGCAATTTTTCTGATTACAAATGCAACTCAGGAGTACGCTTTTGATTTGATATGATTGGATGGTTTGAAGAAGGGTTGTCGATGATGCCGACGGTGGGGTTCAATTCAAGTCACAATAATATAACGCCTAGCTAGGCATGGTAGCTATCACCGACTCCTGTATACAGTTTAGGGTTGATAGTTCATAAGGAGTTTACAAATTATAATTGAACAAGAATCATATAACAATCAAATCACAGTAATCATAAATGGAAACTCAACATTATCAAAAAGCAGAGAGTGGTACTTGTGCAAATTTCTACAATTCATTTAAAATGCTGTTGACTTATCTACAGAACAACTTTTTCTTATTATTAAAGCCTACCAAACCTATGTATTTGAATTTTTTCAATGTTTCATCGCAAACTACTACCACGCATACATGTTCTTTCTCCTTTTGTTCGTCTGATCTTCAGTAAATGAAGTATAACAAATAATTATTTCAGATAAAGACCATATATAGAGAAACCTTTGTTAAAATTGTCAGACAACTTCATGTTTGTTACTTCTTGCCCTCCGCCGTTTTGTCTTATCAGAGCAAGTTAATTAACACTTTTGCAGGTGAAATGACAAGAACCTTTTTTAGCAATTTTACATTTTTGGAGGGTGTAAAAATTGATTCGATTCTCAAATACATCAAGCAAAGACGTAACAACCACTCCACTGCAGACTAGTCTTACCAGATTTTGAGCAATTGTAGTCAATATATGTACAATCAAACAATTCTTATATAGTCTTCTTGGTTTGCTTTCATCCATGATGTATGTAATTCTGATTTAATTTATAATCATATGGACATCTAATCTGTACCATTCATTCCTCATACCATCAGTTTACCCTTTCAACTGTAAAACAAGTCGATGAACAGCCTACGTCTACACCTCATCATTATCATCATCAAGATCGAACAAGTTTTCAGAGAAATAGTTAAATCAAATGAGTTTCTATTCAAGTCTCATCATACTTATGACGTGACTAATATATTCTGTAATAGCCAGTGAAGTTTTCGCATTGATCGAATAATAATTATTGTTTTCTCATTAGTACATAAAACGGATTAACTACTTATTTAACACTGATTGCCATTAGTTTCTTATGATAACAATGATTGCTTATTGACTATTGCAGTGTAAACAAAGATGCTGACTAGTAGTGCCTACGTATTATTGTCTGAGTTTTTGATGCAGTTTCATATAAAGTGCAGCTAGTCCAAGCTTTCATCTTCTCTTTATGAAACAAACTGTACAAATCTGTTATGTATGGATGTACATTAATGATACCGTCATTAATGCAATGATCCGTGGCTACACACATATTGCCTATTACTACTATTGCCATAATAAACATGAAAGGTGAACCTCTGACCTTCTAAAAAAAGCCTTTGCCTTTTACCTCTGCTTGAACACAGGCTACGTCACATTTAACGAGCAGACTAGACCAACCCTTGCACAATTAAATTCCGCCAGGCAGGCAGGCGTAGTCAGTCAGTGATAAGTACTTCTGCTAGTATTCGTTGTGGCAGTGACTAATGCGTGTAGGCTCATCATGAAGAAACATCAAGTAAGAGCAGCAGGCTATTACAAGCGAGCAGCAAGATAACGGCAGTATTGTTATGTAATATAATAATAGCATACATCATATCAAACAATACAATAGAATAATTTCTAGTTTGCTTATTAGTTCTAGTAATAACAAATAAAAATTGCAAACAAAAGCAAACGCTATAGATGATATTCGAAGATTGGTTTGCCATCCGTCCGTATGCATATACGTTTTATTAAAATGCTCACGTAGCTGATATAATAACAGTATCAGAAGCTTCAAAGTGCAAAAGCATTATTGGTTTTACGAAAAAAACAGTGTAATATAAAATTTGTTTTAATTGCTTCATTTCATCACTTTGAACTTGATAATGAACAGCTCCTTCGTTATAATTAGGGTGTATTATTACGAGTATATAAAGATAATTTCATAGAATACAAGTAAGCAAGCAAGTTTTGTGTCTTTGGATGAACCACTGTTATATTTTGACGGAATAAATTGTACAACAAGTATATTATGTACCAAAGAAAATAGACTTACGATTGAGCAAGCAGAGGAACATTGACAAAGATTCCTCCACCACTATTCCCTCCACCAGCACTACGACTATTTTTATTATTTAGCGTTCCATCCTCATGCTCCCCTTCTTCAAAGCTATCCCCACCACCCGCACCATTGTTACTACTTCCTGAAGCACTTTTAAGATAGTTTTTACTAAAGCTATTGCCCAAAAAATTAAAACCGTGATGACTTAAACTAATGTCTTTATTCGCTTCATCACCACCACCACCTCCACCCCCTCCAGACATCAGATCAATTTTTCTTTTCAGTTCCTCCTCATTGTACTCATCATTTTGCTCCTCTTTGTTCTTCTTACGACGACGACATCTCCGAAATATCGAGTAACTCGTACTTCGAACACTGGGGTTATTGTGGGGTGGGTGGTTGCTTGCATTGCATCCCATGATTGTGATGATACTCTTGACAAGCTTAATTATTTCTTCTACCAGTAGTAATACACGTAAATTATTGTGTTTGAGAATCACAAATTAACTTCGAATTTCTTAGCACTTTCACTGTGCATACAATTTATTCTTTTGCATTGTCTTGAACACTCAATTTTCTAATGGTTTTGTTATAATTAGATGTTAGTCACATTTGCAGTCTTTTTTTGAACCAGAATTCCTCCAGGAAACAGCTATAACTGCTTTGTGTTTACTTCCATAATATAGTTTTATGGTTATACATATGACGTCGACTCCTCCAACTACTCCAACACCACTCACTTCCTCCACCACAAGAGCATCATGAATGTTTTTGTTATCGCTTCCACACAGCTCGCTTGCTATGTTGGTGTTGACGCTCACGTTGGTTGCCAGCGCTGACCTTTTTTCCCGAACGCTATACCATACCTTTCTATTATTATCATCGAGTAAAAGAGCAGTGGAGCTCTGATGAGTTTTCCTCACTCACTCATATACAAAAGGAAGAAGAGTAGAGGAGACGAGTCAACTCAACTGCTTTTATTTTAGCAGCAGAGTTTTTCCTATAACACTTTCACCAATATCAACCGCCGGCGACCTCCTCCTCCTCGCTACATTACTATACTATATTGATACTGATAACAAATGCTTGCTCCAAATGTTTTTTATTTACAACCATGAAATGAAACGCGTTGGGCATGATAAAAGTACGTGAAAATGAACATGCATAAGCCCATCTACGTCGTGCTTATTGGAGAAACCTACAGATATACGTGAAAACGGTGGCAGCATGAGGAGCAGGAGCCAAAAAAATAACCACAGAAAGCCCAGACGTTTTGCGTCATGTCAAATATCAACATTTTTTATGATGTGTCTTTTTTTTGCAGAAAAAATACACACTGAGAGAAAATAAACCCATTGCACACAAAACTAATACTAGGATGACGATCACGATGATTTCCCATATTTATACTTGTGCACCAGCAACAGCAGCATTATCCAATAAATGTGTGTCGAGTCGACCAATGGTTTGTTCAGCCACTAAAATAAAAGTAGTATTTGTCTTGTGATTCCCTTTCTCTCTGAGTTTGTATGATGGAGGATCCGAAATACGTAAATGTGTTTTGCTTTATTGCCCCCTGTTATGCAATTTCTTCTCTCACTACTCCTCCTAAAGTTTTTGGTTAATTTTGTTTGTTGCTGTTTGGCTTGCACCAAGAGACCACAAGAAGCCAGTCACAACCGATTTCCTGGTAATATCCGTTTCGTCTCTAGGACCTGCTACTACTACCTCTTCCCTTCATTTATTTATTCCAGTCGACTCGGCTCTATTTCCAGGAACGGATTGTATCATGAAACGAGAATGTTGTTGGTAGTGGTGATGATCATGATGATGATAATATGGTGATGCCAGTAAATCTGGTGACGAAATGTGAAGGATTATTGTCTCCCGGAAAAGGTATGGCTTGAATAATATCCTTTCTCGGAATCCACAGATCATTGAGATTATTTCATGTCCAGACCAAACAAGTGTTTACTTGATTATCGGCTGTCAAGTTGTCTTGGTTCGTTGGCTACCGTAATATTCCTTTCTTCTGATGCCATCAATCCAAAAGATGGCATTAACTATTTAAGTTGTTCGGAGCATATGCATGAGTATTTTTTTGTCAGCCAGCAACAGTCAGCAAATTTTTCCTTAGGGATATCCAGATCAAGTGTAACGTGTATGTAGATAATATTATGTTGCTGGCTCAGGGTTTCACAATGTTACGCTTTTGCAGCAATATCAATAACCTGCGATTGATATTGATGCCAATGATGTCTGTAATAATGACCTCTTTTTTGTACTACATTGAACTTGTGTGTGTGGCAAAGAGACCTGGCTTTTCTCTATCATCATCACTACCACGTAGTAGTTGACGCATAAGGGTTTGAAATAATAATAACAATAAGAATACTTGTTGCTCTCTTGTTTTCATTTTTTATAGTCTTTTTCTCGAAAAAGTGTTTCCACACATTTATGTTCAGGTTTATGTGTTGTGTAATGCAGATAACGGAGACATTGTGGATAACACCAACTTCTATATTATTACCGCTTGCACATATATACTCAAGGTGAACTACTAACAGAACAGCTTTCAATTGACGAACTGGAAAGAATATATATGTATGTATGTAATCTCACTTTTCTCTTTCCTGTCCTGTTGTTCCCTTCAAAGGAGGAGGCGGTTATTGAAGGTGACTTGACTGGCGAAAGATCACCGAGAAATGATTCTTGTGCAAACTTCACCACTCCACTGGAACCAGTTTACTGAGTCACCACACTGGGAAGGAACTACACCACTATGTGCAATTCATTTCTTTTCTTGTTCGCTCCTCATGTGTATTAAACAATGCCAATAGGGAAAAAATAAAGATACGATGAACGGATGAAGGAAACCGTGTGTGTGAGAGAGAGAGAGAGAAAAGTGAAGGGGACAATTTGGACAATTTTTTAAAATTGCAAGAAAACGAAAATGTACTGCACTTCCCTGTGAGGGAATAGAATAGACAATAAAAACACGCTACGCTAGAAGTACATCATAACATAAACGAAGTTAGGTACAGAGAGGCATGAATCCATGTACACAACGGAACGGAACTCTGTTTGTAGTTTGTACATGGGAAAAGACGTGGGTATGACTTTGAGTGAAACAGAAATGAATAAAAGAGAGTGTGGAGAGAAGGTAGATACATATAAGCATAGTACATACATAATGCATTAGTAACCTACGGGAAATTTCGGTTTTCCCGGAGAGATATATTCCTGTGTTGAAAGGATATAGAGAGGAAAATTGTAATAAGCTGCTGCTCGCTTGTTTTTTTGCCAGTAATATCTTTACTGCTCTCTTCTGCTTACACTCTTTTCTGGTATGATTTTGGTATTCCATGATGCTATCCTAGTCCTGTCTACCAGAGCCATGCTCCAATGAACGGGTATATCGGGGAGAGTGAGATAGTAGGATTTTATCCTATGTATTATTATTATTTTACTTCTACCACCATTACGAGAGCAAAAGCAAAAGGCTTACAACATTATTATTATTCGGGGAGAGAGGGAAAAGAAGTTAAAGGAAGAAAGAGGGAGAGAGAGAGAGAATGAAGCTGAGCTCTTCTTGGACTATACATATCAGAGTATGTATGTTCTTTCTATTCCAAGTTCCAAAGCCTCAAGCTCCTTTCTGTTTTGCTTACTTCTCTGGGCTCTCGTGTGATCGATAAAAGTTCTCGCTATATGTGAAACTAGTAGAGTATGGAATGGGTATACATAAAAAATGTCATATACAGAGAATTGCTTCTGTATTCATTACAGCGTACATACTAGACTACTTTTGGCATGGTATAGTAGTGTGGCAGTACAAACATACTATACAACAAGTTTTTTCGGGGTTTTCGGCAAAATGTCTTTCCTGGCATAGGAGGCAAGCCACCAGAGCAGAGAGTCAACATGGGAGAAAATAAGAGAGAAAAAGAAGTGGTAGGAGCAACTACATAATATTTTCAGGAACAAAACTTGCCTCCTTTTTTGCTCTGTATTACGACAACTACAACAAGTTTAGCAGTGTTAATATATTGACCGACTCCTTTGCTCTTGCTGGTGATGATTTTGATGATGATGATCACGGTGTTTCGTTTGACTGTATTGAGACAAGGCTCTTTTGAGACCACCGCGGCACCATACAATACACTGCTGCTGCTGCAGAAATAGTACAAAAAGACTTGATGTCGAAAAGAACTATATTTCAAATACACAAGCGAAAACTAAAGCTGAGCAAAGTAAAAGCAGTGGTTGGCTGAGAGAGGAAGGAGTAGCCGTGGTGTGTGAATGTGTGGTGCCTTGTACAAACATACTACAACTACAAGATATCTAGTACCCATAGTTTATACTCATGCTGATGCTGATATTATTCATCCAAATCTCTTTTCTACAAAATGCTCTGAAGGCTCAAACTTAGTTACTCACTTAAACTCTACTTTTTCGGCTAGCGAAAGTTTACGTTTGGCTATAGATGCTGATATCCTATCTGACAGAAGAAAGAGTAGGGATGAGATGAAAGCTACAGGAAATATAGAGCAAAAGGTTTTGGTATAGCAAAAAAAAGTGTTGCACACTTTACGTTACGTATGTTTATGAATACATGAATATTCTCTCCAGCAAAATTTACGTAAATGACTCAACTTTGCTAGTGTGTATTACATTGCTAGCCACAGCAATAAATAGCAACAGGGCATGAAGGAGAAAAGCTGGAGAAATGTGGGTACTTTTTTGGATGCTATTTGCGTTTCCTTTCCCAACAAACTGCTCACTACTTCCTACCTAAATAATATAGAAAGAGTTACCCTATTCCTTGTATAATTTATATTTTATCTCCGGCTGTCTCTAAATTTTTAGTAGAGCCGTGTTTAAATATTAACAACACATGTGGAATTATGCATTAGTAAAATCTTAATTTCCTCTTCTCTCCTCCTGTCTGAGAAAGAGTAATAAGAACTCCACAATCTCTACACAGTTTTTCATTTAGTGAAAGTAATTTTTTAGTTCAAGGTGGTATTTCAAGACGCGGTTGGATATTATGTAAAACAGTTTATCTATAAAAAAAAACCTTGTGTTAATTGACGAATATGTTTTAGTAGCAAACTATAGTCTTGAATGAGAAGTAAGGACTTGGCACATGCTTGTGCATTGAACTTGGCATATATATTTTAAACATCAAATGCACAATCGTACAAAAAAAACCGCAATACACTCCAAAATCATCAGTGTTCTACTAAAGATAAGAAGATTAATAATTTTGTAAGTCTGGTGCAAAAATAGGATATGATGATCGGAATTGAGGAGTGTAAAGCGCATTTTGTTAGTTTGATATAGTAGTAAGTACAGTTTTGATGTTCACATTTGGATATATGTTTAGTATACTCGCGTACTTTCTTTGCAAAAATATTTTCGTAGCTGAAAGGCTTATTTTTACCATCAACCAGTATTTTGTACGTATTTAGTGTAATACGTATCAGATTTATATCAGAGAGACCAATAAAGAAATGGCACTACTGCTGTATAAAAGAGGATTTTGGATTGATAAAAAGGTCACGTCTGCCAGCATCTTACTGGGATTCAGCTTCATTGTACACACACTCGTGTATGTATGTATGCATATAATACACAATTCGATCTTGTAAGGATTCCACTTCCTCCTCGACTGTGCCTACAAATAACCTTACACTGTATGTATGTACAAGCTTGCGAAAGTCTAAATTGGTTGGAGTTTGCTTTCCTGTCACAGCAAAAGAAAATGTATAACGTTGGCTGCCGAAGCTCGAAAAGTATGCTACTCACTCACGCTTTCTTGAAACGGCAAACGTTCCCAAAACTATGCTTCCTCCACCCAACCAACTTTAGGAAAAGTAGAAAGGGACGAGCTGGAAGGAAAGGGAGAAACGGAAAATCCAGCTGGTTGCACAGGTTTACCACAAGATGTGAGCTGTAATAGCTGAACATTTTTCTGGGGTAAGTTGGTTGAAACTGTCAAAAACAGAGCATGAGAAATGTAATAGGAATGCGTGTATGACGACGATGAGGACGTACCACCCAGACTTTTGTTACCGAACGGTCTTTGCTAGTTCCGGATACGAGTGTAAGAACCTTTTTAGTGGAATGAACTTTTCCTGTAAGTGGAGTGATGATGTGCGTGTGGTTTGTTTGTTTGGGAAGTTACACGTATGTAAGTTTGCTCTCATCTTCACGCATATCATATATCTAGCCATATGAAAGTATAAAAAAGATATGTGTGCATGCACAGTCGCTCTTCGCTAATCTCAAGCAGAAAGGTGGAGAAAGCGCAGAATGCTAAAAATGACAGTATGTACAAAGTACATTGTTTGTATAGGAGAAACGTGATCCATATATATGATTTTCACTTATCACATTGAAACGGACTTGTTAAAGCTCTATTTGGAGATGTTATTGCTAATAATTGTTGAATGATATAACTTGCTTCAAAATGTTGCTTACATCGAACAAAACGGAAAATTTTTTCCACAAAACGTCGCGATTGGCTATCACTGATAATGTAGAATCCTTTTACATACAAGTCCGTGTACGTTTTGTAATGAAACATCCACTTAATTATTTAATTGATTGTGTTGGGAAATTTTCATGGAAGGTAACTGCAGAAAATAATAAATGACTCACCATCGCAGGCGTACCATGACAGACACCCCTGGACTAATCCTGATTTAATTTGTTTTAAAAGCCAATGGCCGGGCCATTGTGGTCCTCACGATTGAGTAAAAACAAGTATGTGGGCGGATCACTAACAGCAAAGTAATTTAAAGTATTGCACATTTACAACTTACGACAGATGCCATTTACACCAGAGACGGACGTCAGATGACGATACAGCATCGGTATCAAGACACGAGTTGAAACAAATAAATAGAATGTTGACAAATAATCGAAATCTTTAAAACGCACTCATACAGACAACGCAATAAACTTTGTAATTTTTAAATCTGAACTTCCCTCATGTTTTACAACAACCGCGTTCGTTTTTGCAATTGTACGGCTATTTTGATCTCATAAACCTATCATCAAGCATTGCACCTACAACTCTCTTATCAGATTATCTACAAAGATTTACCGTATCAAAAGATTTGAACAATTTCATGTTTATAAATGTTTGGATTGCAGGTCAGTAGTGTGCGGTGTACCATAAGTCATGGCTTAATACTCACATAACCATTCATTTTTGCAAATTACATCCCCTGAACCTGTCTCCGATAAAAAGAGGTGCGAAATAATAAGGAAAAGAAAAAACAGGTATACTTTTATATAATGTAATAATTAATCTAGCATTTTACAAAATGTACGCTTTCAATCTAGTATACAGCTCTGTACTATGTATGTATGTATATAATATGCATTTCTTCTACTTCAGGTCGGATGAACGTGAACTCCTCCAAAGAAACATGATTTTCCGGCAAGGTTTTAACCAGTCTGTCTTAACGTTTGCAAGTACAAATTAAAGAAACATACATGTTATGCGAGTGCAAACGTTCATTCAGACAGACAAGTTTTCTCAGACGAACATTTATACTTATTTTCATGTTTGCAAAATTCTATCATTTTGTTTCACAATACCCAGAGGAAAACGTTGCGTTCTTACATACATTTACCTATATTCTACACATTGCTTGCATGCTAGCTATGAAGGTACCATTCAAAGAAACTCAAATGAAAACTTTGATATCAAATTGCACGAGGTTGTGCTTTTGAAGCATGACGGAGTTTGCATTAAGACAATTATTTTGTACCTGCCACAGTAGTTCATACCATGACATAACCCGTTCTTTCATAAAAATCCCAATCCTCTTTTCGTGCTTCATTCAAGAAAATCGCATAACCTTTTAAGGTACATGAGCATATTATAAATAATATGGATTTGAAGAAAATCAGCAAGGTGTTAAGTGATGTAGATGTCTTACACTCTTCACTCAATATATTTTGTCGTTGTGTGGTCATATGCCATTATACGTTTCTTTGAAGTAATTGCAATATTCTACATTTCCCAACATCTATATCACGCGTCCGGTTCGGAACAATTTCTTATTGTAGTAGTAATTGTACAAGATACTGATAGATAATGATGATTTGCATTCAGGCAATGGCGATGTACATATTATGAGTTGTATAAAAGGAAAGATACAGTATAGCCAGTGAATAATCAAACACTATCGGATCGCGCATCCTCTCATTATTCCTATGTCATGCCATAATGATACACTATTTATTCCGCTTTCTTCAGTTTACGACCACAGCAAAATGTACCTTTATGATCATCAGCAAGCATTTGCCAAACAATTCATGTTTTCGAACATTACTCTTTCATTTCGATTGACGATGATGATGACTCTGACCCAGTTTTGCAGACAGATGCATACAGAAAGAACCCTATGTATTTTTTTATGTTCGAGACCTTCAAAACCATTAAATATTCTATTATGCAACATTAAATTTACCAAATAACAGTTACCGTATGAATACATTCGTATATTTATACACGCTTATTACTTGTTGTACCCTTATATGTATAATATATGTCTTAATCATATTTTATATGTGTGTAGTACATTCACAATCCCAACCCATTTATCTCCCATTTTTATATTAAAAAAGAAATCTTATATCCATACATTTCACACTGCATGTCACACACCAAAGGATAATTTGAGATGGATAGCCTAGCGCGTATGTCAGACAGAAGAATCAAGATGTTATTACGCAAGTGCTGGACTCACACAACAAAAATTTTCGTCCCTGAACCTCATTTTCTATTCATATCTCATGCAGCGCAACAACTTGTATGTACATATAGCGATGCACTTTTGGATCCCTTTCTTCTAATTTATTCATATCAAATATCATAGCCATAAACTTGAACTGATAAATCTCCACATCATGCGACGCTTTGCTGTTCACTTTTACCTACCTACAGTTGTTGAACACCTGAGTATTATTACATAATGAAGGGAAGGCTTCAAAAGATATGTCTTAAATTAAAGTAAAAGCAGATTTTTAACAATCTCAGAAACTTCCGTTTTCTTCCAACAATATTGACATTTCTAGCCTAAATCCTAAGCAATGTTCATTTGTAGGGGGAAAAGGCTACACAAGTACACAAGTTAAATAACATAAATTTCGGTAAAGCATTAATAAAAAGTGCAGAGCGCAACGCAATGCATTGTCCCGTATGTATTTTTGAGTTTTTCCTACGTACCTTGGATGATTTTTTGTACACGCACAGTTTATCTATAACATACATCTACCTCATCTTTACATTGTATACATACACTTACACTACACGTTACGAACACTGGCTTAATGATAATAATAAACGATAAAGATAGCCCCTTTGTTGATGGTGGTGGTAACGATAATGTAAAAAAGCCGGTACAGTTATTTGTACTTGGATGCACGTAGAAAAAATCTATAATACGCATTTTCCCGTGACTAAAAGATTAAATAAACTTTACTTCTTTCTACTTATAGCTATTAGCTATGCATGCCAGCAGCTAGATGGATTGGTGATTGAAGTTTCTTAAAATAATGTTCGGATCAGGGGAGATGCATCGGAAAATTGAAGGTGCTTTCATGTACCGCTGCTTTGCATTATGGTACTTAACTATACATGAGAAATGAAGAAGAATTTATATCAGAATGCATTTTGTATGTACTTTGTCTTAAGCCGTGGCCACGATAATAATAACAAAACAAAACGATTATATGTAAAAACAGCTCGATAAACATTGTTAGACATATAGACAGTGATCCATAGTCATTTATGTATCCGTTTCTCCTAATTCTTAAATTATTGTAAATGATTCACAATTTCTATTGATTCTCAGTTTAGCCGACATTTTTTTGCAAGGGAAAAGCTTCTGTCCTTTGCTTTTCATCGTGCACATGTCATCATAGATTTACAACACAATAACAGGCCCAAGTTAAAGTTGCCATTTGGATTTTGACCGGTCCAAAGAACCAGACAAGGAAGTCGGTAAAGAAGTTTGGATTTAAATTTCATAGTGCCATCAACAGTAAAGTAAACAAGGAGGAATCAAAATTATTCTTCCATCTTCGTTCATTACATTACATAGCAAACTGATAAATACTCTTGTTCACTTTACACCTGCAAGCTTGGCACTTGCCTGTTGTAGTTGTGCTCTTCCACGCATTCATTACACACCTACGCGTTAGCATCTTATGAATGTCAGTTTGTCTTCATTAGTATCGTCATCCGCATATTTTTATGTATTTCATTTAGCACTCGTCTTCTGCAAGTAGTGTTATACCCTCAACCGTTTTAGAAACACTGCATAGCAAAGCAATAAATACCAAACATTCTTATTATAACTACGTAACTCACATAAAGTATGCAATGTTATGTTGATGAGATGAGATGAAGGCAAAGGCAAAGCGGCAGCGAACTTGAATATCGGAACCAGGCAAGAGAAGAGCAATGCCATGATGATGTAAATACAAGCAACGTTTTGTTTTACAATGGTATATCAGTATCAGAAGACCAAGACAAACCAGAGAGTTTTTTCTCTTTTGGCCAGCCTGAGCTCATAGGAACCGCAATGGGATATTGTTATTATGCATACTCTAAGGCTAGCGTACACACAGGCTTTCTGAGCGAATGTATGGGAACGTAGAGTCTCAGTTAGCATAAAAACAGGAGTATATGAAGAAGAAGTAGAAGGTAAAGCCTGAAGCTATAGAGGACCATCATCACATCACAACTACCAGCAACCCAGGAGCAGAGTAGCAGCACAAGCTTGAAAATCCCAACCAAACAACAAAACTAACGGGGCTCTTCTTCAGCCCTCGACGAACTCAGCTCAACTTCAACTTGAGCTTCAGCTCAGCTGCTGTTATATAGCCATCTACGAACATGAATGCCTGCCTGCATGCGTTGTGCTGAGTAAAAAGCAAGCTTGTAAAAAAACGAATGTAATATGCTGGCTTTAAGCTTCCCTATAGTAAAATGTACGGTTTCCATTCGGAATCCAGAAGAGCTCGGTTAAGCAACTCTGTATATCACGGTCCTACGTTGTTATCGTAGGCGCGTCTTTGGCTAGCTCAATGTAACAAGGAAAAAGCTACCTTTTTTACATTCTCATGCATTTCATTACTCATCTTAAAAAATACGAGTCCTGGAGAAGGATTTTGAAGCGTGTATCCAAATCAACTGCGAATTCTACAGTTTCTTCAAGTATAAACCAGGAAGGAAGACGGAGGAAGTGAGTGACGGAGAAAAAAGGATCGAAGAAGGATCCCTTTTGTGAAAACAATAAACCTGTCGTGTCCCTTCTTATTTCGATAAGTTGGCCCGTCCCTTTTCAAGGGATTATGTTGAATAATCTTTGAGTTTGACCGTGACAAGAAAGGACCCTTTCAAAGGGACCCAGTTTTGTTTTTGTGCGATCATATATAATATATACCTGTTGTGGTGAGTGACCTCGAGTAAACCTTTCATCCAGGTTCATCAATACACACCCGACCCTATGCAAAATATATACAGCCAGTAGGAAGGGTATAAATGCTGTGTATATTTTGCATTGTTTATTATTTAGTGTTTTAAGGTGAAAACCGAAGCTTTAAGCATTGATGCTTTAATCCATGAAATATATATATACACACACGGAAGTGTTATATAATATATACATAACGTACGTACCAAAGTGACAAGGACCCTCTCGACCAAGTTCATTCACTTATAAATTCATATGAAAAAGTTATAAAAAGTGTGATTACTAAATCAAGTTGAGTTTGCTGTGAAATTTATCAACTGTGTTCCGGGAATGATTGTCTTAAAAAGAATCTCTCAGATTCTGATTAACACAATAAAATCCTTCACAAACCAATTAGTGTTAATTGCAAGAGTACAAACTTAGGGATACTGCTCTCAAAGGACCCCAACACTCCCCAAAGAACGGCCAGGAAATTTTATTGCCTTTACACAACTATTCTGCATTCCTCCAAAAAAGAAATTCACTTTTCCATGGATCCCTGTCTACTTCCGGATTCTCAACTGCGCCTAGAAAAAGTCAATAGGATGACCTCCTGACAATAAAAGTTTTTGTTTCTGTCCTTCGTACAAACCTTTTCCTTTTCATGAATTTTACTGAAGGGATAAAGGATTAAAAGTACTTCAATCAATGGATGTTAAAGGGAGAAATAAAAGTGTGAATTCAAATTTTAAAAGTGTTTGATTGGAATACCACCAATCCAGTAGTAGTATAAAAATTTATATGTATACAAGTGTACAAACATTTCGGGACCTCAATCGTATGGAAGGATGAGGTCAGGATGCCTAGCACTATCCGAGGTAAGTTCCCATTCAGTCTTCCTTTTCTTAGCATTACCAATTATTATGTCTCCAATTACATAACAAACCATCTAAAAGTCAAAGTCATGATCATCGTAAAAACTATATTGTATTATTGTTACTATTTTTAATGGCACACGTGACCTTTACAACACAATTCCGTCAACACGCGATATCATTAGTGATGTGATGATGCTACATGATAGAAATACGCATGCATTTATGTATATGTACATACATTTAGAGGTCATGGACCGCGAGCATAAATACATCAAGTGTACGGTTACATTTTATTGGACGTACCCAAAAAATCAATCTCAATGAGTCGGGATATTGTTCCAGGAACTATTTTGAAACTTGACTACTGAAATACCTCGGCATATAATAATATTGTATGCAGCTACAACATTTAACGGTTGTTACCAATATTCGCAAGGATTGGTTATTTTTCAATATCTCCATGTTCCATGAGGTGAAAATTGGAATAATATTATACATTATTTGGTGATCAAAATATTTGGAATCTTTTCCATTCATATATATAAAATGTCTTCCTTGATTTCTCGTCACACTCATCCCATATTATCTTTGGTAGACACGTTCATATTATTCATATAATATGCCGTCTCCTAAAGTACATGCAAGATTCGCTCTTCTTCATTGTCATCCATCCGTCCATCCGTAAGTTCATGTTCATGTACACATAGCATTATCATCATCGTCATGATCATCATCACCCAACATTTATACATGCATACATAAATTATACAAACTACGGTAGGTGAAATAGGTACGAAAGAGTGCAGGTTATACTCCTATAAGCCACACGAGTCATCGTCCGTCCTTCCCTTACGCTTGTGTATAACAGCCACAACATAACCTCTTATAAACTATGAAGCACTCGACTCCATACAGAAGCATGCAAAAGGCAAACAGAGTACGATACTCTAGTAACGTTCTCTCTCACTGGCAATATATATATGTACATAAGTTGGCAACGTTGGGATTGCCTTTTTTTATATGCATAACACACATACATACATATATTATGTTGTGTGAGCCGAGCCTATGCCACTACTTCTTGCTTCACGACGGCTGCTTGCTGCTGCTGGTTCACTTGTGTATACATTCAGTCAGCAGCTCACGGCGAGGTGAATGACCTGAACCATCCACACAAGCATCAAATATCCCGTTAGCTTTTTCTATGCACATGTACGTAAATACTGTACTTTACGGATATAACGTGCTCTCGCAGAAAAAAAATTCTGAATGTAGAAGAACAGTGAAAATGCACATTTTTCTTTACGTTTTTCCTATGCATATATATACGTGTGTGTAATATGCCGTATAATGCACAACAATGTTCTTTTGTATTCAACCGCTTCACTTCAAAACTTAAAAAATTGTCGAAAAAAATGCATGCTGAGCTCAACGGAAATTGTAATTTTCGACATTTTGATGATGATGATCAAGAAATATTTTCCATTGCGAATGCGACGTCTTCATTCATGGAACGACTTTATGCGTAGGTGGCGTCCTTTAGCTCGTTAGTAACTCAATAATACTTATTAGGAACTTGGTTTGAAGCGTGATCAATTAGAATTAGTTAATACGAACATTTTACAATTAGTGTAGGATCCAGAGTTTGTCGTATGAATAATTAGATGGCTCATCGTGAAATTATGCAATCAATGCAGAAAATCTTGCTTCATTCTAGTAGTAATCGTCAATCTGGTATGGATGAAGGTAGATTCCAAAGAACTGCAGTATAAGGGAAAAGGTTTGTTTGAATTGAATCTAAACCCAAAGCAGACGGGGAACAATTATTGGATTTAAACAATGGAATTACTGCTTCTTAGCACTCCTGCATTTTGTTTAAATAATGAGAGTTGACTGGGGGAGTACATAAGGTAGCCTGTTCATACATTGTACGTTCTACCTGTTTTCATTTATCATTTTATTAAAAAGTGGCGTATCATCGCATTGAAGGGTCTGCAAATACAAACGTTTCCCTACGTAGAAGAGATGAGTTTTTATGCTTTCCTGGAATAAAAGAGTCGGTTGTCGGTTCTCAACTGAAAAGGATGAAAATGGTGTAATGTCAGTATACCTCTCTGCGTACTTCATTTTATGTTTGTATCTGTCATAATACCTGGCTTTAGCTATTTTTTTCTTCCTAACGTGGTTCATGCAATTCTTTCTGTATTATTAAAGCAGAGCATTTTGTCGTCTCGTACACATTGAAAAGGATCATTAGCCTGACTTTTCCAAGATAATAATGACGATGATGTGATGTGATGGTGGATGTTTATTCTAGAGCACTACGTATAGGTGACGTTACAATGGACGAGGGAAAAAGTCGTCAAAAACGTGCTCACTACATGAGTCACTAAAGTATAAAGTTGATGTGATGCAATGGTTGTGTGTTACATAAAGTACAGCCTTTGAGCTGTTCTTGTTAATTTTGTCCTTATGATTCTTTGCTTCCTCATTGCGGATGGAGCGGAAGGAAGGAAGTGAAAGACTCTAGTTATATTATATTATTATTATTATAGGTATGAAACGAAGCGACATAAATAACTTGGGGGTAGATAGCAAGATGACAGTTTCACTGCTGGTTTCGTTACCCGGGTCTCTAATATCCACCGTTTTTATATAATGCTGACGTCTTTAACAATATTACTTGCATACCAATCCTTGAATATTTTTCCTTTCTCCAGCAAAAACCAAGAGCAATATGCTACTGACGGTGGGAGTAGTAGTAGTAGTAGTAGTGTGCTGATATGTCATTGAACAACAATAGGAAGTTCAGAGAACTCTCATTTTTTTATTTCTGAGCTTAGCTAAGCAAAAAAGTGGATGGGAGAAAGCAAGGAAGCAGAAATTCACTGAAATAGTCAAATTCTTGGGAGGAAAGCATATGACGTTATTTCGTTCATGGAGACACGAGTTCCTGCCTGCGCACATATGGTACGATAAGAATACTTGGTTTGGGAATCTACGAGTAGTATTTTATCCTTTCTTCATTTCCGGAACCATTTAGCGGAGCAATGGAGAATGTAAATCTCAAGCTGAGATCCGTAGGTAGCTAAGCTGTTTTCCTCCTCGCTAGCTGTACTTACTTACCCTCATCTGGCCTTAACAAGGACGTTCGTATTTCATCTATATGCTCTGGATCGTGCCAATTTTTTCATCTGTGTTGTGCTCGTTCTTCTCGTCCTTCATCTTCCGTGCTCTCTACTGAAAGAAAAATGCTCCGAGCTCAACCAAAATACTGTAAGAGTTTACTACGATGGAATTTACTGGACATTGAGTCTAAGAGTTTTTGACTAAAACCTGGTAAAATCTTATATTGGTTTTATCAACGGGGCACGTAGATGGGAACTTATGCACGCATGTTCATACATGCCATGGCAGGTTGAAACGAAAGGTTTCTTTAATATTGCTCAAGTTTTTTCGTTTCGACAAATGTACATGGTTTACGATGCATTGTATTTACTATACGAACGTTTCTATTCACACCAATGCCAAATATAAGCATTCGAAGTATTCACTTATAAAAAATTGATGTTATAAACTAGGCGAAAAAACCCGAAATTGAGACGTGAAATTCTCGTCTTCATGCATGAGTTTTGTAGTAGTGGGAGTAGAGTTGAGTGTGGGAAAATGGGTAACATGCATGTCATCCTGGTAGAAAATGTGATTTGATAGCTTTTCTTAGTGCTGCTGCCAATGAGAAAGAAACTTGTGAGATGAGTTCCTTTTTTACTTAACGGGACTTATTTCTTCAAAGCTCTAAGGCATTCTCTCATTCCATCCATCCATCCATCGCTTTGTCGACGAATGCGCCATCATCATCATCATACACTCGTTTAATTTCTGAGGATGAAGGCAGGTGGAAACTACAATTGAGAGGAGAAAATGAAACTGGAAAAAGGATTTCTTTGATTTCATTTCATTGTAGTAATGAATAGATCCGAATTTTTAAAATGAGATTTGATGAGAAGACGTAGATGGGGTTTTTAGTAGCTAAGTCGGAAATGAATTCTTTTAAGACCCTTTTTATATTAGCTAAGTATCCTTTTAGTTTAGTAGCAGCTTCCATTTCTATTCGGCAACACAGATTTCACTTACAAGATGGTATTTATCATACAATGTTGAATGAATGTATTAGTTTGAAAATACGTGTAGTAACTTGGAGAGGGGAGCGGAACTCTTGGAGATGTTGTTCATATGAATGTTTCTGATGTTTAGAAACATCACCTTTATTAAATGAGGAAACTTTTTGAAGACTTTTATGTAAGTGGTTTTCCCATTCCATCTTCTCATTTATTTACACAGAAACCAAATACACTTAATGCTTTTCTTCCTACTAATGACTCGCCGAGAAAAGTTTTTTTTAGGGAGGCAACAATTTTGATAACGCATTATTTATACAAATTGCAGGTGTGCTAACAAAGTTGAACATGCATACCCAAAGTATACCCCATTTCTTGAAACGGTATCTATAAAATTTGAACTCAACCTTACACCATATTTTTTTTATATAAAGGCATCCCACCATGGTATTTTAGTAATAATATTGGTTGTATGGAAGTAAGTAGACATCGGATACTTTCATCAGCTTCATCCTCCGGAAAATTATTCAGCTTGAGTTTGGACTGAACAACGCATTATTGAAATAACCTTCCAACTTGACGAAACTTTTTCACTGTTATTCAAACAGGACATTAGACACTCCTCAATTTTTTTGTCAGCTCTTCCGGCACCACTTCATCGAGAAGGGAAAATGCAATAAATGTCAAGTTTTGATTTACAACTTTAGCTGCCGAAACGCGTAAATTTTAAGCAATCATCAAATGACCAGAGTTTCTGAAAGCTGTCATCATATAATTACAGCAATACTGTTACCCATACAACATCACACATTATTAGCTCACGTACAACTTTACTGCGAGCGATTCCTTCGTATTTCATTTTGAAGAAATGTAATATTCCGTCATAAAGTGATAAATTTTCAGTCCATCCATTATTGTACTTTCAAGTTTAAAAAATGATATTCAAAACAAAAGGTGTCCTGTCTTACATTCACCGTTGAGTTGACTATATAAAAATGAATGGGAATTATGTTTATGATCACCATCAAGCATCAAAGGACTGTCCAGTCCCATCCCATCATCCTCATCATTAATTCGTAATGTACTTTTAGATCCTCCTCCTCCGATCCGGTTGAAGCAAGAAGGAAAAGGCGCATGATCATTTTCGCACAGTCATTGTCATAAGTCATTGCAGTCCCCGTCATAAAATCATGACTATGGATGATGGTGTGTTGCAACATTTAAAAACGTTTTCCTCTCTATATATTCTTATACCTGCTGCCTATTCGCATGACATAATAGCAATCATGCGTAGAGAACACAGTAGTAATAAAATCATATATAAAAAGCACGCTCATAATTTTTATGTTCAGTAGAATTTTGATGTCGTGGCAGTACTACCAACTACCACCCCTTAGGTACACGATCGTAATCGTCATCATCATTACGATTATCATAACAATCGAACAATATATGAAGGGAATGACTACATGCTCATATACAAGAGGTATTTTGTAGCCAACTCAAATGCGTACAGTTGTTGTGCTTTGGCTGTTTTGTGCATGTGCCAACAGAGAAACAGCAGCTTCAAATGAGAAATAATAATAATAATGCTTTTATAACAAAGTATATAATAAGGTACCAACAGCAGCAGTTTACAATCGTCCGAGATGCTCATTGTTATACTCATGCATTAGAGAGATGTATATATACGGCTCTTGAGTAAAATTATAAAGTCTCTATAGGTATGGTACACAAATGTGTATGTACCTGCAAAGAAAATCTCCAACAGGTACTTATGAGTGGATGATATATGAAACGCAACGCATTTTATATTCACCATGCCTTAATAGAAATAACACAAAAGGAAAAGATCCCGTTATGTAAAAAAAAAGGTATTCATAGGAGCACATCAGTTCTCTCACAGTAATCGTGTCTGTGTCTGGCAGGCAAGTGAAGTAGTAGTAACAACACTTGCTTTGCTGGTAGTTGATGATTATGTATGATGAGATGTGTGTATGTAAGTAAGTATTTTATGTACGTGAGTGAGCGAGCTGACTGAGTGACTGACTGACTAGGAATGCAGAAAAGAACTGAACTCAGAAGAGTGCATGCAGCGGGATTTGGAGTGAGTACGGGTTGAGCTCGAGCTGAGCTTTATGCTCAAACTCTTTTCGCAAACTGAAACAGTTGAGTTTCAAAGTCTGAGGAGTAGTAGGATAGATGCCACGCAGGTATGGATTCAGGTACACCGGCCAGTCCGAAAAATGCGCTGCAGCGCAGCGCAGTCAGAGCTTCTACTCTACTGCTGCAGCAAGGCTGCCTTGAAAATTTGCCTTGCTTTCTTTTCTTTAGCCACCTGCAATCCTTCTCTGAGGGAAATGTTTTTGACATAATATTTTATAAAGAGAAGTGTTTACATCTCGCCGCAACATTTCATCAACGACTGTCCATCCACTTGGATCATTTTCTTAAAAGCCCATGAAATGTTTCTTGAGCAGAAATGCTGGAGATTCTCATGAATGAGGACGTTGACAAAACCTGACTAACTCTGTCTCCTCTCCAGGCGTATATTACTATTATCGGCTTCTGGTGTTATCTTGATTGTTATTGTTATAAAGCTAAAAAGAATAGAATGCCGAAATGCTACACTATACGGATGATATTCACTTGCGAGAAGAAGAAATGGATTAAATTTGATGTGATGAGATAAGGAAAATTGAAATTGTCGTCCAAGAATACGTCCACGAGTCCCTTACATCTTTTTCTTGCATACATTTCTCCTCTCCACGTTGAATAAATGATGCCAGTAGTCATAGTCTGTCGGTCGCTCTTGTGTTTCCATCTTCAATGTCTGGGCTATGAAATTGTGAGGGTGTTTTTCAAACCCTTGAGGGCTTACGGTTGTTGTTTTGTACCTAGGAAAAAGGAGAAAAATATAACGGGACAAACCGGCTTGCCAGCAGTTCTTGCATGATCATCATCACTACTAGCTGTTTGAAGTTTGTTTCATGGCTAAAACTCCATATAATATCACATGCTGAATCATTCCATTTGGTTTTACTGCGACTGGGATGATCATGAACATATAGGTATACTCCATTTTACGAGCCTTTTTGCTGTTCTTCAAAGGTACACAAAAATGAACGAGCCCATGTCTGATACTCGGATGATGAGTTTTGTACACGTTATGATATTATGATGTCCATCAGTTTTATATACCAACGCTTAATGCTCGTATTTATTTTTCTCTTAAGGTAGGATATCTTCAGCAAATTCATGCACAGAGTCCCAATGTTTATAAAGTACCTAAGCATCGAGTGGTTTATTAGTCCAAAACTTGGTGATTTTTTCCATGCAGCATGCTAGGCTGATAGGTAGCAGACAGCGACGGACTGAAAGAAAAAATGTACAACGTAATGTTGTTATGCGCCCTTCTGAATGTTTAATGCTTCTCTGGGGTTCACTAGCCAGACACAAACATCTCGAGTAAATAATGTAAGAAAAAAAGTATGTATAGTAATCACAATCACTCTTGTACTAACTGGTCTCTTATTGTTGTGGACAATATGCGCTCATCCCGTAAAGTGTAAATATATGGCTTTGGTTTTAAGCGGAGTGAAGATAGCAAAGTTGAAGGAATACATTATAAAAATTGACAAGTGTTTGTGTCTCGTCCGAAGAAAATGGTTTTCGTCTTGAAAAAATGTATTTATGTCCCGTAAGTTAATGTGCATATTTGTGTACATTTGATGGCTGATGCCTATTGCTATGCATTAGTCCAGCTTTAGGGATGAGTTTTATTAGCTTATTATTGTGAAACGAAATATGCATAAACAGTTATATTCCAATCCTAGTCTCTTTTCCCTTGTCACTTTCAATAAAAGTCCAGTTTGACCGTGTACCTTCAAAACTGAAGATTTGAAGGTTTAGGTCTTACTGTAAAATGTATTTTGGTTAAAGAATTTTTTGGTTGTACTTTTTGGAGTTTCGTTGATGTGTGGTGTGGTGATTTACATGAAGTCTGACAATTCTTGTTCAAGCGTATGCAACAAAATGTTTTGCCTTGTTTGCTCCTGCTCATCTTCATCAATATCATCATAATGTTCCTTTCTTGGAAGTACATTCACTTTTCAAAAGTTTTATTCTTCATTATTATCTCCTATTGCTCTTTTCACGAGAGAGGATTGCCTCATTATTTGATTTTTTTATGAGTGACAACAATTGTCCGGAATTCGAGAAGGCGTACATGAATTGGAAATCCCTTGCGCATTGCGCAATTAGGAGCAATCAGTAGCTTTTTACATCAAAGAAAGAAATACCATCGTTTCCTTCTCCATTTCAAAGGGCCCGTTATTATAGCTTTTTGCAAGAATACCTTTAAGAGTAAATTTGAATAAATCAGTACTTACTCCTAATGATAAATTATTGGTGGGGAGCTTCTGGAAAAAAACTACTGTTATTTCAATCTGAATTAGACACATTTCATTTAAAGAAACTGAACCTTCAAAAAATGCTCTAAACTGTTTGCCATCATCACACCCCCAACAACAACCCATCTCAATCTTCATTTTTTCGATTGTTTCACGGTTCAAGGGGATTTTCTATTTTTATTATATATTTATCTGTCTGATGATGAACATTTTTTCTTTGATATTGCTTCCCAACTTTCAGAACAAAGTGGATGAGATGAAGTACCTTTCCAAAAATAATGTTAGTATTTCCTGGAGCAATGAAATGGATATTATTTTTCGATTTTAAGTGGTCTTCTTTTCTTCCTTTCAAATTTATCTCTCAAAGTTTCTTGTGTACTTTTCTACTTCTCAGCAAGGTCCATCAATATCATTCCTTGAGTACTTACATCTGTGTGTACAAATAGGTGTACTCTAGCTCATCTTCCTCAAAAAAATGAAGTTTGTACAAGGTATTCAAAATTACAGTTTTATAAGTGCCTTCCATCAAGTACCGTTATCCACATGGGTATATGCCTGCCTGCGTATATTTCTGTTGCCAGCCACTCCATACATGCATTCTTCAACATTTCTCCACTGCTTGTATTCTTTCCTAACAATCAGGATGAGGATGAAGATGATGAATACTCCATCATCATCAGCACACTAACACTAGTAACACTCCATCCATTTCGTCTTTTTTGTCTTTTCCTTGCTAAGTTGCACATCTTCCAAGGCACATTAGCACCATCAACATCTTACGTTTATTTTCTCTCATACAATGAAATGTTGTAAAAGTTTTGGGATTATTTATGCGGATGGTGGGATGGGATGGGTGTCATATTTCTTCTTTTACACAAGTGATTCCTTCCTCTACTCATGATGATGATGAACTGCATATACATACTGGTTACTGGTCATAAAAAGAGAACAAAATTGATGGCCATCTGCTAAACTTCACACGATATGAAAGAAGCAGACCTATGGCTTTTAAAGTGGAGAGGAGCAAAGTGAAAAATCTGCTAAAAATTCATTCATCCACCCATTTTATCTTCCCTGCTGACCATCACAACGTGGTCCTTATTAGAATTAGCAAGTTTGAGAATTTTAAAAGGAGAAAAGAAATGTCTGCATTCTCTTAAAACTTGAAACAAAACGGACAAACGAAGAGGGGTAAATGTCCATAAGTGTAAGAATTATGGGATTTTTATCACATTTATCATCCATGAGAGCAACACATTTATTTCTCTGTCGATCTCTCAATTACATGTAACAAACATATATGCAAACAACTTTACAAATGATGAACTTTGCACAAATTACAGTCTCCGAAGATGGGAAGAAGATTCGTGTTGTTTCATATAGACATAATATTGCTAAATGACAATCTAACGCCTTCTCATGCAAGTCAATGCAGGGCAAAAAGAACTAATCTCTTGCACTCCAACTCAAACACAGCCAAAAGCAATAAAAGCCCTTAGATGATCTCTTCTTGCGTTGTTGTCACAATTATGTATATTATTCAAACGAAGAAAACACATTTTTATGACTTTTCACGAGTTTTGTAAGCAAGGAATATTTAAATTTTACTTTCAAGTAAATATCTCTGAAACTGCCTGCTTGACTGGTGTTTCCACTTGAGCGCTCATTATTATTGCAAAATACTAGAATAAATGTCCGTTTATCTCAATTTGCTTAGGTAATTCTTTAAAAGATAAATGTCCATAAAGTAATTATTTCATTGTTTTCTTCCGGTTATGTCTTGTGTAGGTAGAAAACGGCAGAGATTGGTGCTTTTTATATATCATCATGATGAGGGAAGAAAACCTGTTGTTGAGATAGAATTTTAATATTCCATTATTGCATGCATGTATGCATAATACTATGATATTCAGATTTACATTTGTATTATGAACAAGGAAAAACGGAAGTTATCTCCTGACAATTTTTTTGCTAGCTACTAACGTGATGCTTGTTATCTCTTATAAAGCAGGAACAATCGTGCTCACACGGCATCTCAATAAAACGCCATTCAAATCGACAACCATTTAATATTGCTGATCCTTGTACAGATACTCTTAAAACTCTTTCACTAGTTTATGGTTATAACATACTGCATATTATTGTGCTCTATTGTTCTTCTACAAGAAGGAAAATGATATGCTTACTTGACAGTAAAGTTTTTTACTCATTTCCAATCAGTCAATTCAAGGAAACTTGGGAAATGCAGCAACTTTCAAAAAGCAGGAACAAAGATCATACATGGCATATATGTTTTCATGATAATATAAAGTTTAGTCCAAGAAGTACCAAACCCTGAGACTTTTTTTTGCAACAATGTTATAAAAAGTTACTTGTGTACCAAATGTATCCCCTCTGTTTCTTTTATCTTATCAAGATTTTGACAAAAGGGAGAACTTGCCACAATCATATTAGATTATGCAACATTATACATGTTATATCATGAACAAAAAAAACAAGTCTTGTTAGTGCTATGGGGTACTTGGAGAAATATTTAAAGGGAGAAATGTGAGTATGATACACGTTCCTTTTTATGATCCTTATGTCAGGCACACGAACGAACGCTGTACTCAAGTGGCTCTGATATGATATGATATTATAACACTGAATACAGTTGTATATACATACATGCAAGTCAGTGGTATTGCACACATTTAATTTAATAATGAGTGTTACATTACCACTTCCGACAGAGGAAGAACGAGATTTTGCTTGCTTTACTTGTTTCCTTCACTTCCTTCATTGGAGTTGGCTTTATCTAACGCTTTATTATTACAAAATATATGAATGGCTGTATAAGTTTGTTTCATTTCATCTTGCATGTTTTTGCAACTTAACTAGCTAGCTTACTTATGAGAGGGAAAATTTGTGTGAAGAAAAAAATGTATATAATCCTGAGCAAACCTCAATTTCCACCTTTTTGTATTTATTTGTATGCAGACTTTGTTTTCTTCATCATCTTCTCTCTGAGCCTGATCACATCTCGCATTCACACAGAATACGTAAAATAGACATGCTTATTTCTTGTTTGTAATGCGGATCCTTTTTTGGTGCACAAATTCGCTTTGGTGTAGGTATACTCCTAGTACTTCATACTTTGGTTGTTAGTACATGCTCACGCACACACCCAAACGTGTTCAATAATTTCAATTCTCTTTCTAAATGCCTATATGAAGCTCATCCTTCCTTCCTTGTCTCCAAAATGGTTTTGTAGAGAATTTGGCATGCACTCTGAACAACTGCATTTCCATTATGTAAGCAAAATAATACTGCATAATAAACAATCAGTCAGTAACGAAGCAAAAACTCTTAATGATAATATTTTGAGCTACTTTTCTTTATTTTTCTGCATATTACATGTATTCTCAATGCAGCATGTTGTGTTCAATCTGAAAGGTCTCTCTGATTTTCTCTTATGTCGTGTTTGCGTTTGCAGAGGGTCTCACAAAGGTATACAAACATGAATAAGCATTTAGATTAGTAAATCCCAAGAGCATGCTCATCATTACAGCACTCAACTCAACTTATTCTTTTCTTGAAGCCAAATGAGATTGCAAAATCCTTCCTTTCTTTATAGGCTCATTTTAGCTTAGCAATAATAACACTTGAAAGGATCCTTATGCTCTGCTCCTTTCGTGTATACAAGTTTTATGGAAATGAATGTTGATACACATAAGTTTAAACGCAAATGTAATTTTTGCAATTAGTATTACGTGATCTGACGGAACAGCATGCGACTCGAGGAAAGGGATGTTGTGATGCTACTATAACTCTGGTTGTTGCAGTTTATCAATATTGTGAACTGTGTAATGATATGATTACCGGTGTTGTTGGATAATCTTTTACTGCTTTTTGCATCCGCCCGTTTTCTTACTCTGAAACGAAAAAGCAGCTCTCGCATGCAAATAAAGTAATGCACTCAAATGTGGCACAACAATAATAATCCTCCTCTGCTCATAATTTTTAATTCTCATTGCTGATTTGTAAAATACACAAGAACTAATCTCGTCCTTAGTGCATATACGCATCGCATCGCATGCTATCATCAACAAATGACATGTGACGGATATAATAAAATGGTGTGTAATGCACTCTTGCATTCATCTACAATATAATGTCTACGATTTGCATCCGTTTTTGCAATGGTAAATTGTCTATTAAGTGCATTTAGCTTCTCGTTAAAAATGTGGTTTTTACCCACTGACTTAGTTTGCTTGCAAAAACGGAAGTGAACATCCTTTCCTGAGTACATACCATATTATTATTACAAGAAAATAATATCCCTAATCAGACTACTATAGAGTTGATTATAAAAAATACCGTAATATTAAGATTATTAAAATTGTAAATTGAAAGACAAAAAAAAACATCTAGGAGAAAATCTAAAAATGTTTTCTCCGAATGACAATCATAAGAACATGTACATATTTATGTAGCTAGAGAGTTTTATTCAATTTAGCATTTATCGATCGCATAACATATACTCGCGAGTGTATTACATCCTTTCATTTTGTTTACGTACTTTATAACGATGAACGTGCTTACGTCGCATTAGGCATGTACGTATGACATTTCCTCCTTGTACCTTGTGTTTTTTGCAAAAATTGTTATTAATATCGAAAGCTATTTAGACATGTGCTACGTACATTTATGTAGGATGAGTGACAAGGCTGTTGGAAATTTTAGATTTCTCCACTCTTTCGTACATTGTCATCATGCTTATTACCTTGATAGCTCACGGTGCAGTCCTACGCGAAATGTATATATACTAAATATACGTGTTTAGACTGAGTATACGACCACCACGTTTCAAATTTTTAGAGCTCAACCTATCATGCGTGAAAAAACGAGAGGACAATGTGTTTTGCTTGAATGCACTTGGATGCACTTTTTATGTGTATGCAACGATGATCATGATGATATGTTGACCCCTGCTTGACATCAAACAAAATTATTTTCGCCCTTCCTTTCCTTCCTTCCATATTTGCACAAAGTTTCGTCTTGCTTTCTCTCCATAAAGTGCAAGGTGAGTTGATTGATGAGATGAAGAACAAAAGGGAAGTGTGATAGCGAGTCACTCGAGAGAAATTTTCAATAAGCTTGTTTGTTGCTGCTACTCTTCATCATGATGACCAATAATAAAAGGTTTGCGTTCCTCCAATTTTGGTGAGCTGATTAGATCAACCGGCTAACTAGGTTCAAGACCAATTTGTATTGCTTTATGTGTATGCTTTTGAAAGGAATTTAAGGTACAATATTAAAAGTATATTCAAAATTTGGACCACAGCATCTGTAACGTCAGATTAAGTACTCCTCTGTAATACTACATTTGATTTGTTTGTCTGTAGTACAATTTAAATTTTATAACATAAAATTGAGACTATGGCAGAGTCAGCAAACATTGGTTTTTCCTATTGCAAAATAGTTGAATATCCTGAACATGGCAATATGTTTTATCTGCAGCATATAAATTTGGATACTATATATCATCCTAAATGTTAAAAGGAAATTTTTCATCGCAAGAACATCCCACATTATCGAATCATTGAAAGACAACAAACCAAACGGAAGGCAGAGAGGATAATCGTATCTCATCATATCATAAAATATCATCAAAGCAAGCAAAAGCAAATGAAGAAGAATATTACATTGCAATGGCTCAAAGTATACAGCCCATGTGTGTGTGTCGAGTAAAGTATAAAGTTCGCAAAACACGACTCCTAATGCTGTCAGTAGTAGTAGCGTTGAGTGAACATGGTATGATGATGAGGGCGCAAGCAAAAGCAACGCAAAGCCAACAGAAAACTAGATTGTACAACATTGGAGAAAAAGTGTGTCACTAGGAAATGTTCGCTCACTCCTTCGTTCACTCACATCACCATCATCATCGTCAACATCAAACAGGCTTTTTTACTTTTGTGTACATACATACATCACCCATTCATATATAGCAAGTGCTGATAAACCTTCTTTCCTCTCTCTGCATGCAGCGGTATGTGTACGAGTAAAAGGCTCGTGTATGGAATAGTCCATTTAAACTACGAACCATCTACATTTACACACAACCTCACTTACTACTATGCCAAAGAGTTTTGCGATTGAGAGAAGCAACGCAAAGCAAATTTCATACATTGTAGAAGTAGTAGTAGAGCCATCCGTCCATAAGAAAAGGATACCTACACACAATCCAACACACCAAGTCGAATGAGATATTTGAATCGTACAAAGCAAAAGCTGGTAAAAGTTGTTCACTCTTTTTGCAGCTTTTTGTGAGCCAAAGTGAAGACGAAGTTTGCCATAAGAAAAACCTGTATTTCTGCTTATGCTCTTGTAAGTCCATTTACCGAAAGCTAGTCTAAATGCCTTGCTGCTGCTGCAGCTCCTCTCGGTTTACACATACATTAGCCCATTCGTTTTGAGTCGATCTTGGTCGAAAACTCTTTTGCTTTTGATACTATGTGTTTTGAGCTCTCCCTGTGTGCTTTTAGTACTACACTGTTCGCAGCAGTAAGCAAGCAAGCGGTGAAGTAAAAGATTCCTCATGTAAAACTTACTTTTGTCTCTCCCACAACATTCGCGAGCACACACGCATTTGACTCTCCTTATACATTATTTTGCAGAGAAAAGAATAGGATATGAAAACTTCTTTAGTGTAATCTCCTCAGAAAAGAGAGATACCTATACCTTCCTACCTACCAGTTCTTCTAGAATCGCTAGAATACTCCTTTTCATACACACATTTTTACACACATTTTTCGCACAACCAAGTCCACCCTTGCATTGGCAGAAACAGCTCGTACTCATGCCTCGACTGACCAATATACAGGAATATATCCAAGTGATATTAAAAAAGTTACATCGATATCCACCAATTTTTATTTTTGTTACTTTACTACAAGGAATACACACATTTTGAAAACATTTTTTCTTGGGGAAAACGAGATTTTCATACGTAATATATATAATGCGCTGAGCTGACTACATTGTATGTAATATTTTTACATCTGCGATATAAGGATACCTACACACTGCATCTCATAAAACTCGTCTTCATAAAAGTAAATCAGTAGAGAAAAAGTACGTAGTAAGAAAAAGGCTCTTTTATACTACACAGTCGGTGGTGAGTGATGTATATGTGCATTACATAGTTTATTCACATTACGTTACGTACCCATACCCATTTTATATGCTCTCTAGCTTAAGTAGAGAGGCAAGGCAAGGACTTTACTGCTTCTCAGAGTTCGTTCGTTGCTCCCAAACCTAAAAAGACTTTGCTTTGCTGACTTACTTTTTTCAAGCAGGAGCAGCAGCATTTAGGTATGTCTCTACATTTTATATGATGATCGCACTAGCACACATACATACATATTTCCACCGCGAACAAAAACCTTTCGTTCGCTCAATATACTAGGCTACTATGTAGCACATAAGGTTATTACTGTTACTCACACACAAAAGTTAGTTACATGCATACATATACCTACATGGTGTACTTTACTTACTCTTTTTTGGTGACTGCTGATGCTGACATAGCTCCTCTAGTTAGCATGTAATGCATGCATCATTCATGCTTCAAACTTACTCTGTGAGACAACACACATTTTCACGCTGTTCTGCAGCTTTGATACATGAGTGAAATATATATAATATATATATATAATGTATAATAATATCGCAAAAATAATATATACTATGTAGACGTTACAGCAGAATATATAAACACAACAGACACATAATATATAGGAAAAACTGATTGCAATTATTGTTGGCCATTGTAATCAGCAGAATAAAAAATATATATAAATAGAATGAAAGAAAAAAGAAATTGAGCATTAATAAAATGAAAGATTATAATAGAAGTGTATATAATCAGTATAGAGAAAAACAAAGAGAAACAAGAGAGATAAAATAAAGGATAATATCCTATATAAAAAAATATACAAAAAATCAAAAAGATGTTATAGAAATAACTGAACATGAAAGAAAATGAAAATATAAAAAAGGGCTATAAAAAAACAAAAAACAAACAAAAACAAAAAAAAACTCCACAAGATCGTCCTGTCTATAATTCCTACTCAAATAACATTGCTCTCAGAAAAAATCGTGTTTAGTGTAATCATCAAATAAAGAACAAATCCCAACTCAGAACACAGATCTATTTTTGCATATGCATTGTCAGTGAAACTGCCGCATAGATAACCCCTAACAGAAAACCAAAAACCATTGGGCCAACTCCTTCTTCCCCAGGCCGATACAAAATATAAGACTCGTAAGAGAAAGACGCAGCTAGAGAGATAAGATAAGATTATAATAGAGAATAGATCAAGCATGTTCTTTCGCTCGATATATATGTGCTTTCGGTTGGTGCTTTCCTCACTTGCCTCCTCTGCCTGCTGTGACACCGCCGCACCTGGAAATTGATTAAAAATATTTATGACTCTCAAAAAAAACCCGACGCCATATATATATAATGATCAAAGAAAAAAAAATTAGTACAAAAAAACAGAGGCAAATATTTCTCATTACAAATATCTCTATCCAAAACCAACCTAAGCAAAAACAGAGCACGTAGGTGCGCTATGGCCCGGGATCGCATGGAAGTGGTCCAGGCTATTGTTTCACTTGTGAAGAAAATGTGAAGCCCGTTGTAACAGCGGCTTAATTATGGAAAATTCTTTTTCGCTATTGTGTTCTTTCTGTGAAAGGATTATTGCTAGTGCTGCTCCAGTACTTCATGTAGTGAGACATCATAACGATCCATCACCGGGATTTTGTCCTTGTTGTGTTACATAATCAATGGAAAACATACGTACTATACCTATATACTACAAAAGTGAATGATTGAGACTGATAGACAGATGCTATTGACATCACTCTCTCCCCAGCAAAGTACAAATATTACGCTGTGTGAACGGTTCCGTTTTTGGTGCAATAAATAATACTCTGTACATTCGTAACTCGTGTGCATTTACTCGGAAATCGCTTACAAATTATAATGAACTAACTTCTCTTCCCTCGCTCGCGCGTGGACTGATTGTATGACAACTTCACATTCTGAATAATATTCAAATTTGATTAATATTCAGTAATTGGGCATTTATATGGGATACAAGTAATTCAAAATGCAAGCGAAATTGTTTGAAAGTTTAACTTTTAAATGTATAGCGTGTACTATAGTGATCGACATAATTTTGCAATCTATACAACTTCAACCAATCAATTCGAACTAATAATTATTATTCAGTTCATTATAAACCGATCGGAAAAGGCAGTGTCAGTTCTTTGGGAGAAGGGATAAAAGTATTGATTACTTTCCAATATTTTTCTATACAAAACTCACAACACCTCCCAGTTTCACGTGTGATTGGATTTTGGATTGCTTGTAAGAACTGATTAGAAATCGGGCAAAAGGCTAAAACACAAAACTAAGATTGACTTTGTGAGTGGCTCATTCATCAGATAAACAATTATTGTTCTCTGCCACCGTGTGTGATATTTTTGGTGCTTTATTACTAGCTACTAGTGTGAACAGAGAAGGAAATAAATTTTATTGTACTACTTGACTACTACTCCATTACTCAATCAATCACAAATTCAAACGTATAAAATAATAGCTCTACAGACCACGTAATTACAAATACTATTATACAGTCACCACCGTAGTACAATACAGCCTCAGCAACAAAAGCAGAAATCGGAATTAGAGAAATTATTTATTGCGATTTATTACAGATAAATCAATCAAACAAGAAAACTGTGTATGAAAAAAAAACTGTATCAGACAGAGTGAATATTAAAGGAGTGCAAACAACAGTTCATTTCATATATAGCTTCTCGATAGCACATTATTATGCGTGAGTGTGAATGAATGCTTACAAAAAAAGTATCTCTTCTCATCAAATCAACTCGCATTCATTGTATCTCAGCTACTACAACTTGATTCGTATTGAAACTTGATTGATAGCAACAACGAATGAACAGACCAGATACACATACATACGTGTAGAGTGTGGTGATGATGTGTGTATAACTGAAAGAGAGAGATATATATACTGAATTAAGTACGTTATGAGTTCTTATGCACATGCATTCTCATTCACGATTATTTTTTATGAAAACTAATAACCTCTAGAGAACAAGTGAGCGGACGGACGGAAAAGAAAAGGAAAGAGAAAGAGAGAAATCGTTTTTTGCAGTTGTTGCAAATAGTAGTTTTTTGTGTGGCAGTAATATATAGTAACCAACCAGTATATATTTTAATATCATCACAAGAATCATTATACATAACTGTGAATAACACTCTCGTAATCATAATAATGCATGTGTGCTTCAATGCATGCAACGAATGCATCCTGAAAAAAATATAAAGGAAAAATTGGAGAGAGGTTAGCCATAACCTTATACAAGTACATTACTGATCAATGCTGTGCATCAAAATATACCTATTATACGTGAATGAACTTTTGAGGCTAATATAATCACATCAATTCTACAGTCAAATCTCAATATCCCCAAAAAATAATTTTTGCTGGATTTGTCAAAAGTTACTCATCATCAGTTCAACAATAAGTTTTGTGACGTTTGTTCTTCATCCCCGTGTGACTTATCTTTGATCTTCGTTGTTGTTATTCATGTGGTTTAAAAGTTTTTCTTTTAGCTCTGGAATGTAACCTTCTAGATGAATTGGAGAGTGTAGTGACCTGCGTTGTTTTCCTTCCTCAAGGATACCAAACAGAAAAGAGGCTGACCGATTGTGGCAGCCTTGAAAATATCTTTTTTTTCGTGGTAGATAAAAGGCAATAATGCGTACATATATGCATGTATGTAATACGGATTAAGTGCGTGGATTATACATATATATTGCTAGCTCCACGAGCTTGACAAAATTGGATTTGTTGCCTAAGTCAAAGTGGTTTTCTGGCTCCCGGAAAAAGCCATACAAATATACATATTCACAGTACAGTGAGCTTCAGTCACCTTCACAATAAATAGTCAAAATGGATAACATGTGGGATAAAATCTGGGCGTCTCAACAACAACAAACTAAATTATTAGATAATTCGGATCCACTCCTCCTTTCACCGTCACCGTCACCTTCCCCTTCACCCGGGTCGATAAAAGGTTGACCATTTCTACTTTAACATAATATTATGAAATTAAACCATTACTTATTTTGCTTTAGTATTAAATTTCGGGCCAGTACAGTATTGAAATTGATTGACACACAATGACAATCGTGCAATCGATAAGTTAAAAATGAGATACGCATAATATATTATATTACCTCACAAGAAAAGTTTTGGAAGTTGCACCTACCCATCATGAATAATATATCAGTGGAGGGAGTAGGACATAGCCAACTGCTTAACCTACTTTTTTTCTCCGGTCGCTGTCATATTCTAGAGCCACTTTAATACGGACGAGAAGAGCATGATGTTTCTCATCATCCGTGTCTGTCATTCATACAATTTTTTCCTACTTGCTTGCTCATCATCCGTGCTGCTACTACTAACATTAGTATTTTTTAAATGTGATAAGAACACACATATCGCATGCGTTCATATGTAAACTACACAAGCCAGCAAAACATTACGGTTCATGTGGCAGGTTGTTTATTACCACCACATTCAATGTTTTGCATGCATATGCAATCAGTTCATCAGTATCATCATGGACAACTCTTTATCATTTTTATGTCGAGAGAAGGAAAAAGGAAGATGATGAGAGCCTGTCTCGTTGGCATACTTTTTTTACTGATTATTTAAACTCCTCCATACATAAATACCTAGACAAGAAGACAGGATTATAGAGGAGAAGAGGTAGTGAAAAAATGAAGTGCATGCAAGAAGTCATGACATGCATGGTTGTGCTGGCTTACTTACTTACCTACCGCACTTCGTCTTCACCGATATTCCGTTATGTTTCATTTTCTTCTTTTTGTTGTTACCTTGCATCAAAAAATGAGTATACCAGTGTGTGTACCTACCTGAAAGACCTCAATTAAGGACATTGCATGTAAAAAAAACTGTATACATGTGTTTTATACGTACACGGTGCGGCTAGTGCATAATCGTTTCGATCGTTTTATACAATCCTTTTTATAATTACTCTTAGAGCAGAGTTCACCTCCATCCCTGCCTGTTTGAACCTCCTTCATGTAAAAACCAGCTTGGGTCTTGTTTGATTATCCTAGTAAAATAAAATTATCATGCTTCTTGTTAATTGATTAATTACGTATCAGTATCAGCAGAGCAGTATGTTTTATGGTTTGTAAGTATTAGCCAGTTTATTGTTACTACTACCATATTAGATACGATATTACAGCTGAGCTTCTAAAGAGCTAATGAAAAAAGTCAATGTCCTCAAATCACTTTTGATACTACAATCTAAATATGCATTTATATGTGGTGCAGTGGTACACCTTAGAACAAGAACCTTTTATATCTAGTGCTGCTGATGTGTGTGAATAAGTGTGCCATTTGCATTTCAATAATTTATTAAAACCATTTTTATTATGGAGGTGATAATTCACCATTAAACGAAGCAACACTCTTTTGTCTCTCTACTCGTTGACTTAATGTAAATACATATGTGGAAAAATGCAAAAATTAAAACTGTTTTAAAAGGGATATGTTGTATAGTCACTTAAAACGGAGATCAATGACCAATATATCATAAACATGCATTAAAAGTTATGTACATTAGCTAACGATGTGAGTGTAAAAATGAAAGAATGAGATATATACATACATATTTCACACTAACTCATTCATTGGGTTTTATAGCAATTCTCTGTATGTATAAGACAGTTTAAGTAAAGGGCGATGTGATGAGTTCTCTATAAATCCTTTTCTTAATTTGACTCACAAGAGTTGCGTTCACATAGTTTTTTTTGGTACGCACGTCAAATACCAAGTACTGCGGACTCTGTGAAACACAGTCACCATCACCCAAAGTGTGCGTTTATTGTAAAGCAATTATAACTGTAGGCATGCATATCGTTTTTGTAAAATTGAATAACATTGAATGCATAAAAGTGCATGGCAGGGCAAACATAAGAATAGATCTCATTGCATCTCTATCTCTCTCTCTCTCTCTCTCTCTCTTTAGTTTATGAATGCAGTATGCAACTCAACAACCGTGCATAGTTGTAATAATAAAACAGCGTATTAAACGTCTCGCTGTAGAGTTTATGCAGTCACAGAAGCGTGAATAGATGGATGCACTTAAGCAGATAAAAGCTAAGCAAAGCATTACCCTTTAAAAAGCTAGTAATAATCTTAATTCTCAAACTGATAAAGACAACATTTTTCTCTGCTTAGGGCTAACTCATATGAAAGCATGTGCCTACATGAACATACTGTTTAATAATAGCTCATTATCCACTGTGGAGTATCACATCACCCTGTATCAAATCCTTAATCTTAGATCATAATATCACATACCAAGTGATACATCTATATCAGTTAAATGTTAAAACTTTTAAACACAGTTTTTATTAAGATTGGATATGATTCTAAAAGGTTTCTGACTCTTTTTCTCTCTCTAAAACTCGGTCTCTACAGGCTGTCTCGTTTATGATTTCAAATTACATAAATTGTACTTTTTGCCAAAAAATATAATTACGATGACCCAGTCATTTTTTTTATATTTTCGACGAGATTCAATCCAATTCCCAAAAATTTACTCGTTTTGTGTGGAAAATGTCACACAAACATATCAAAATTGGAATGAAGTTGCTTTTTATGATGCAATTAATTATTGCAATTGTGTTCTTTATTTTTGCTCTTGATTCCCTAAACGATGTTGCTGTCAAGTTCACTCAAAAAAGATTAAATTTGAGCTGTCAAATAATTCAATTTTTTTTTTGATGATTCATTTTCCAAACAATTTGTTCGTCACGGCGTAACATCGTATTTTTGGATGTCGACAACGTTTTTTTGCCATAAATATAATTTTATGACTATACTACTGTCGATGATTTACAAAGTATACATATATTTACAATACTCACTCTCTGTCAGCATTGTTGGAACTTGGGAGCATAATATAATATAATTTTTTTCCATATTACGATACGCATCAATGCAACATAAGGGACTTGGAATGAAACGGTTGCATGTACGTAATTATACATACAAGCTCTAAGAAGACTCATAAAAGTATGAAATTTTGTGAGTGAGCCACATACTATACATCACGTATTTCACTCAGTTTTCTGACGATGATGATGTTGATGGTGCTGATGACGAAGTAAGTGATGTGAGTTATAGATGCGTTATAGACAAGAAGAGAAAGAAGAAAGGGAGGAGGGGGCAATAACCTCTTTGAATGCAATGTGCTATTCCCCTACATATACATAACTACAAACAACATGCCTTTATGTACATAGCGGTATGTAAGGCAGCAAGAAGGAAAGGCACTATATGGCTCCATAATATAATCATCATGTTCTTCTCTCTCTCTCACTTGACTCAATGTGTGTATTTGTATTGTGTATATAGCTGTACAATATTTAGCTCTGAGTAGCTAAGCAAAGTAGGTAGAGCTACTCACATAAAAATACTCTGCCAAACCATTGTATGTACATTCGTAAACATATACACATACACACAAAAAATTGTTGTAATGTGTTGTGTGCATGCTTAAACGTGATCACTCACAAGAAGACAAGCAATACAGAACAGAAAACGAGCGAAACACCAACGGCTAGCTAATATATGGCAAAAAAGCATTAAGTAATTCACTTGGGTTAGTAGAATACGATTTACCGTATAGTTGAAAGCTTATGGCTTTTGCTAACTAAAAGCGCGGACCAGTGAGTGATACACTATACCACTCGCATAAGCTTAGCACTAACGTAGCAATATTTCGAATCTGGTGTTGTTATTTTAGTTGTTGTTTCTTACTCTGCTTTATTATAAATTTTAACACACGCATGCTATTGTTGAATATACTTACCTCGTGTTCAATCGTCATAATGTTTTCGGTACTGCAAAAAGCTTCTTTGGCTTGATTTGATGGTGCTAATGTTTGCATGCCAAAGCTTATTTTTGCAATTTATGTTCCATTAAAAAGAAGTACAGTTAACACCAGGCTTTTTTTGCATTATGCTCAATCACGGAATCTATAAAAATATTATCAATATTATCTCTGCTTGAAACGAAAACAAGTCGAGCATTGCATGCATGCTTATTACTGGATTTGGACTTTGGAAAAATTACCCGTTCCGAAGGAATGATGTGACATTTAAAGAATGCAAAATTAGAGGATTATCAGGTTTTATGCGTTTTCATTCATGAAATTGTAGCTGAGCATCAAGAATACAATTGATGAAGTGGGTAATCCAAGAACTGAACTTTAGGGTAGACAGGCGTCACCAGATAATGAATTGGACAATGCAAGAGTATATAGTTAAGAAAATAATTTGCTAACTCGAAGCAGCCTCTTCTCATCATATTTCTTTGCCTCTGTAATTGTTTGTCGGTCTTGCCAAATGAAGGCATAAAAATGCTACTCATTTGTGGTTATGGTTGTTTCAGACAGCTTAATCTGGATATTGTTATCATCACTGTCATCGTATCGCCTACGTACTTCTTCTTGCTCTTCTTGTTCTTCTTCACAATTATTCGGGAAATCCAGCCAGACAACAGAAAGAAATAAGAGTAGTGTGTCTAATGTATTGTAATAACATTTACAATTGAGTTTCATTACGAAATGTCATTTGTTCGCTTTTTCTGGAAAGCACACAACATGTCATAATGTGGTGTTGCTCCAAATAGGTTTTGTGCACAATTCTGGAAATAAAATAACGTAATTTAGGACGCATTGTACATTTTTCTGTCTAAAAGTAGATTCGGTTTGACACACTTTTCTTCCGTGGCATAAAAAAGGGGTTATGAACCCTTCTCATGGCATGGTTGACTTATTGGTTTCACCATTTAGAATAATATAATGATGGCAGGCAGTGGTGATGATGAAGAAGGCAAGGAAGCATTAGGTTGGTGTTGGCATTTTTATTTATTGGACACATTTTGATTACACTCCGAGATTGGTTTCTGCGATAAAATATGTTATTTGTTGTCGGTTTTCTATGATATGATGATGACGGTTGTTGTACTCCTAGTGTTTCATTTCCATATGAGCTGCATTGTTACACAAAAATGAGTTCAAGCATTTTGCGGTTTGACGAAATAGCTGGTGAAATGTTTGATATTACTGACGAGTAGATGTTGATGATAGTGAGGCTGGCGGTAGAAAATGTTTGACTGATGTTGGTTGGTGATACTATATATTTTGACTACATTATGGTTAGTGCAAAATTCATGTGTTGGTTGGATTTGGATGTAAAAAGAATACGTGAGCAAACGAATAAGAAATTTTCGAGTTGAAAGACTTGTCAGAAAATCTAGCTAGGTGGTTTGGTTTGTAACTTGGCTCAGTGACTGACTGACTGACTTTTCATATCACGCTTCTGATTTCGTACTCTGATTTGAAGAATAAAATTATCTGATTGTGAGTTCATGCACTCATGATGACGAGTGTAAGATGTTGAGAAATCAGCAACTCGACTGGAGAAATCGGCCAACTGTTGTTGATGCTAATAGGAAAGTGATGCTAATGCTAATAATACATATAGCATAACGAATGACAACGGTAAATCCTTTACCAAGATTGATTTTGCACGTCGCATACCTTTCATAAGAGCAAAAATTTTTTTACAGAAGTTACACTGCAAAACAAAAATTTACAAGAATGGCAAAAGTTTAAGTAAGATCCATATTATGGAATATCAAAATCTAGCACAACATTAGCTAGGTCATGAGGATTCCAAGTATGAAATAACGGCACATTTGAATATTTAAAATCTCAGAATCAAAAGGGTTCCTGGAAATTTCCAAATTCTTGTTTTTTGAGTTTGTCTACATATAGGTCAAACTTTCATCACAACAAGTCAAACAATAATTTAGTATATGTTCAACATGCAATAAAAGCAAGCTGTCGGTAAACTAAGTTGACCACAAATTACACAAAGTTATCTGTGGTATATGGTATATTAATATATACATTTGTCCGTATATTTATAATCGTTCAGTTAGTGCCACACGCATATCTAGAATAATTTGACGAAGAATGTATGCAAATTATTTAGTATTCAATTGCTACTTGAAATTTGATTTGCCGAAACACTCGCTCAAGTCAGTTAAAGAGAACGCACAAAAAATGATGAAATTAGTGTGCTCATACAAAAATTTTCATTGTCAATATCATGCGTGCGTGGCCAAAGGAGAGGCAGCCAACCAAGCAAAAATCACTATCGACTGATTTGATGATGCAACTAAAACATGAATATATTTATAATGTTTGTGTATTTATGTATATCATTAGTTCATTATCAACCACACCATTAAGTGTTTTTTCTTCTAGAAAATCTGGTCCATTTCTCAATCAAACTTTTGTTGCGTTACAACAATAATATTATAATAAGTAAGTACAAGTGATGTTGCAATAGTTGTGACCTTAAGGGTCAGCTTCGTCATTACAATCAGTCATCCAAACTTTTTGGATACATCATGCCAAGTCTACCACACGGAGTAGTTGGCGCTATACTATAACTGGTCAGGGATCACGTAGTGTAAATCGACAGGTGTGGTGGGATTATTGATGATGATTGTGATTACGTGAAATATGAATGCTGACTTGTTAACTTCGAATGGTGGTGCTGTTATGATGATGATGATACAATCATGAAAATATTTTAGCAGAGGAATGGTTTAAAGGCAGACCAGAAATAAGGTTCTTGTGATGACTGCAATAGATTTTTCTATTTTTACTACAAAAGTAATAAAGTACTTTGCCAAAATGATAAAAAACAACTACATAAGTATAATCCTCGTGTAAGGTGTGATTAAACAAACCAGTGGTTTTACTGTGGATTTTAAAAATTCGGATTGTGAGAATAAATTTAAACAATGAATAAAATGCTTTCCTTAAACCTCCACCATGCACTTAACCTACTTATTTGTAGAAGGGTTCAAGTTTGTGGGGAAATGAACATTCACAGTCGTATCGTGCCTACTAACGTGCGTACGTACCGTCTAACTGCTATTGCACAAATTATTCAGTTCTAAGAGAGACACAGACGTAATTTTTTCTTGCATGATAAAGGGGAGGGGTATGCCCTTTTCAAGTTTATATAATATTTACCTACACCTCAAAGTCCAATCCAATCTGTACCTTTTAGCACCTTCAGGGCATTAGAAAAATCGAGAAGGAGCAAAGAAAATAATATTGTTTTTATGCCAAAAGAAGCCAAAGTTGAAAGTATCATGTTATAAAAGCAACATTATTCATCTTTTTAAACTTTAAGCTTAAAACAAAATATCAAGTCGAGCTAATATGACCATCATCATCAGTAAAATTCTACAAGCAAAGGCAGGCAATCAACCCAAAGCATATTCAATATTCTGTCATGATCCATCTCGTAGTGTAAGTATATATGCACATTTTGTATGCATACATGCATCACTTTACTTGTCATCATCCTCAACATCACCGTCATAATCATCATCATCATCATCACCGCCAGTACCACCACCAACAACAAAATCCATTTTTTTCGCAATAGTTGGCATGTGAAAAAAGTAGGTCATTTAACCAAGCAGGCGAACGACTGACTGACTCTCTGAAGAGTGAGTAGGAGCAACAGAACAGGCTTTTGACGTTGTTTTTTTCTCTCGTTTTCTGTGATGATGATAACACTGTTGTTTGTAAATGTATGAATGTAGCAGGACCAGTCTTGTGTAGTAAACTAGTACCAGAGAGCAGAGCGTGTGTACGTAACTGTGAGAGAGCATCAACATTAAAGCACAACATCAACAAAATCCAAACGGATATAGTGATTCTTGTAAAAATAAATGTATGCATCCTGCAAAGCGCTGCCTGCCACTATACGGAGATTCCATGCATGCAACAAACTGGTTAGCTGCAATGCATTCTTTCAGAGTGATTTGATGATTAGATATACTAATACACTCGGGCATACACATCAACTGTAGATATGTGTATAATATTTACACGTACTTTTTTTCACATTCACCAAAGCCAGTCAATTTGAAGTCTGTGTTGATATTGTTGATAATGATGATGGTGATGATGGTATGGTCTATGTAAAATTTTACCCCTTAAGAGCTCTGCCAATCTTTTCAACTACTAGAAGAAGAGATGAATCACATGCAAAAATCCACCGACAGCCAGTCTCTTCTACTTAGGTATACCTTTTTCTTTTAAAAAGAACTTGGCATATGCACACACCTTATTATCATCATCATATTCATCATCATCTTTACCCACATGCAATTTTCTGTACTCTGTACTTTTTACCTTTTCCCCTCATAGATAAATTAGACATCGCCAGTTACAACAGCAGGAGCAGTAACAGTGTGTGTTGGGTTGGCTATTGTAATAATTATAATGTTTGGCTTTTGTGTACATTATCCTAAAAAAGCCAAACCACACTCTTGTGATAATAGGATGATGATGATGATGATCATCAACATCGACAACTCAAAGAACCATAAGCCAAAGTAGAGAATCGACATTAGCTGTCTGCTGCCATTCAGTAGAATCTTTCGTACTCAATGAGTTTTCATGTTATGGTAAATGTACATTTTCTCAGGCATTTTTCTCTCTCGTCTATGCGCCAAAGTAAGTCACTGCAAGAGAATATTATTATCAGCGGATAAAGTACAGTTACACGCGTGGAACGTATCAAATATGTACTCATTATCGTTACGTATGTAGCGAAATGCACAGACAGATGAAGACTACACACAGACCAGACGTACGCATATGTGATATTGCCCTAACGTTTTGCAAACACGAAAAAAGGAATCAGCATATTTGAATTGGGAGTCTAGGCTCTACCCACATGACAATGAACACATACATACCTGAGCACCAACAGCATGCATTGTTTGAGTTAGCATTTCAAAAGTTTGCTGTGTAGAAGAGCATGCAGTCATTGCATATTACACGCTAATAATAATGGCAAAAAAGCGTGCATGATGATGAGGATTGTAATATTAATATTATGATTATGAGCAGTTTGTGATATTTTGCGAGTGAAAGACAATTTTTTTTTCGCTGTAAGCCCTGCACATCTCGTTGCTCTTTTACTCTTTTTTGCTTCGTATAATATATATTATATTACATCATATCATGATCCTCTCGTAGCAAGTCGAGGACTGACGGACGAGTACTTATATATTATATGATGGCGTGTTGGGTTGGTTATAGTAAGCTCTAATATTTTTGTAGCTTTTCTCGTTCTATATGCTCATGTTGGAAATTATTACGACATTAGTGTTGAGTACTGTGCAATATAGAAAAAAAGACTTAAAGGTCTTCTCCTCTCTTCTTTCTATTTGTTTCTGCTGCAATATCAAACTCAATTTGGCAAAGCAGTATCTCCATCACCATCAAAAGATGTGGTTTGATTTGATTTTTTTTGCTTGAACATGTATGTAATGTGGGTCTTCCCCAGGACACGCAGTGAGCCAAGTTAATAGTTGATTTGATCCCTTCGCTGAAAATTTTCTAATCTTGAAAATCTCACAAAAAGTCGAATACGCTTTGAGTGCAATATGTATGCAAAATGCATAAGATAAATTGCATTTTTATCAAAGAACAGGGTACTTTGCGAGGAACATTATCATTCTGGTAAGGCAAGAGAAGAGGAGGAAAATAGTCTTCTTGGGCAATATTCTATAATAGCCTTTCTATCTTTCCTCTGTTTTACTGCAAGTCAAATCATTGCATAGCAAAGTCAGTATGATTATTAGTAGTCACTGTGTCCATATGCAATTTTTTTAAGCTCAAAATTCATGGTATTGCAGAATGTCCTAAAAAAGCTATACCCACATTCTATGGAAGCTGAGAGAGCCCATTCAAATATTCCATATCATGATGATAAATGACTAAAATGACGTAGAATCAGAGATCACGAAAACAGTAAATTTTGCATGAATATCCTCTTCAGATATATTCTTAATAAACGTACCCTTCACCAACTACACAAGTCACAATTATGATTTTAATTCTTCTATCGTTGAGAATGAAGAAGGGCTCTTGACTAGGATGTTTTTATGGTAGTCAATTGGAATGTCATGTCATAAGCACTTTTGTTATCAATGGTTAGATATTCCTTTCCTAAATCCATTTCGTACATATTAAACAGATATAGAAACTCATGGAAGATGGAAACTCACATATTTTAGCTCTAAACAAATCCCCTCATCCACTTCAAAGTCTCTTGAATATTGCTCATTTTAAAACTGCAATAGAATTATTGAAAGTGTGTAATACTATGAACATAGAATATAGAGTTGTTATAATATAGGTGAATGGAAGAAAAGGAAAGAAAGTCATAGTAAATATCTCATTACTTATCCATTCCCTAAAATTAAAAAATCATTTACTTAGCTTCTCATTAAATCTCATATGATTCCCATCCTTTCAAAAATCAACCCTTCCAAACCCTTTGTAAACGAGCAATTCATTTTTACTCACGTACCATCACTCACGTGAGCAAAATAAATCGTAATAAAATGTTTTGTGTTTAATTCTACCATTTGTTCTAGCGAGCAAAAAACAGTTTAACATTATTATATCAGCAAGCTAACAAGCTGTATAAAAGCTGTTTGTGTAGTTACACGTACAATTTTATTGACACGTTTTAAGCTGCGTATATGTCATGTAGTTTTGCACGCATGCAAATAACTTGCTCATTGAACCGTTCACGCAAACAATTCTGCACAATCCCATTCACCAACTTAGTTGCTGATGATTCGTATTATATTACTTATTTTGATTCTCTGATAATAATTGCTATTTTTCATTCTTCAAATAAACAAGACACTCAAAAGAGAAAGAAAAACGACACAAAATTGTAAAAGTACAGCTATTTCTAAGTGAATGCTTTCAGGATCAAGGATCAAGTTCTCAAGCTTGCATTATTCATCAAATCATCATCATCATCAACGGCGTCGTCGACGCTGTCATCAGTGGAAAAGTCCACCTTAGAATAACATGATGATAGGTACATATAATGTGCAAGTATTTACGCAGTAGTCAGAAAAGGTCTAGTAGCTCTGTACCTTACTCACACAGTCACCCACCATCATGAGCCCATACCTACCAACCCTTAAGTGCTCTAAGGGTCAGAGTTGTTGTTATTCTGTATTTCGCAACAAACTTAGTAATAAAAACCTTACTTGCTTACAGTACTATACCTATACTGCTATATAATCAACATTTAATAATGATCGTCAGCATGCCATATGCATGTACTTTTTCCAAGTTAATTGATGTATCTCCTCTCTGATTGTGCATGATGTCTGTATGCATACTTTACCACAAAAAGGGAGAGAGAAAAACAGCTGTAATTAATGACGAAAAGTCAAGCACCTTTGCCAAGGACAATGTGAGGATTGAAAATCATAACCAAACACCTTTGCTGCTCCCCATATATATCTAAAATATCATAAAAAACACAATACTTTTTTTCTGAGAATTAAGATGAATATGGATAGTAGTTTGTCAGTGGCCACCAATGTATGATAAATTAATAACAAGAATAGGTAAAAATAATTAAAGTTGGCAAAAGGAACCTTCTGAATTTTTGGGGAGATCACGAGATCGAGCTGATGATTATTCGACAATAATTATTATTCTGAGTGTCAAACCATTAGGCGACGAGATGCTATATGATAAACCTATCAAATATAAAATAGGATATTGCTAGATTTCAACTAGTTGCAACAACTGGAGGGTTAATTGCATGGTGGTGTTGGTGGTCCAATTTCATTGATAGGTCAAAACAAGAATTTGAAAACGGCAAACTTGTTGAGATGCGTTCAACATGCAAACAAACAACAACAGATTAGTTTCATTTTGCAAGTTTATAAATATTTTGCTGTGTGACCGATTCATTCGCAAATTCCACTTACTTTTGTCAAAACAATAGAACTGTTTTTTATCTCTTTTTTCCTACAATTCTAACCAATTATTTATCACATTCTCTTTTTCATGTTATTATTGTCATTACATGCATTTTCTAACAATAAACAAAAACCACAAATGAGACACATGGATTATTATATTTATTTTCCAAACTACAAATTTACTGCTAAACTATTATCATCATCCACTCATAAATTAGCCATATTTCAGAGAGAACATTTGCGGTATATTGTATGACACATTATACCATTACAATTCTGTTCTCTCCAGATTTAAAGCAGACTTCAATTAACATTTTGGCTGCATTGTCGTAGATGAAAGAAAGTTTGAGATCTTTTGTGCAGATGCAGATCACATTATATTTTATGATTACACTCTGACTCTGTGCGAGATTGCAACAGATTGTCATAGACATCCATCATTACAGCCAGCCCGAGCGTAAGGTACATTCTGCATAGTGCAATATCTGTCAGCACTCATTACTCTGTGTAGATTTGTAGATTATAAATGAATATTAGAGAAAAGACAAAAACGATTTTAATGCTGAAAAACTGCACAAAAAAATGTGTTTTTTATGTTTAGACTCAATTACCCTCAGCATCTGTGTGTAATCTTGCGCTAGCCAACATTATGGGGAGCTGACATTGGATACACATTCATATATCACCTATGATCAATCTACGTATTTACTTGCATATACTCACACTCCTAATATTTTTTATGGGGGTGGATGCATGATCATTATGAATGAATATGACAAAAAGAATATTATCCCAAAAAGAATTATGCAATTTCATGCAACCATGTGCATGCGCAGTGCGCAGAGTATAATACGATATCTTTAAACATTAAGGGTATATTACTGCCCCGCACGTTTTCTGCTTAAAACAATAATTCGCAAAGTGCCAAAGTCAGAAGCATTCACAAAAAAAATCCACAAAAATATGAAATCCAGAGTGAGAACGTATGACAAAAAAATGCAGTAATAATTACTATTACTCACAAAAAGTAATTTTCATTTGCCATGCACCACACAATATATAGAAGTATGAATAATCTGTCATGCAATAGTATAAAAATGCGTTGCAATTCATGAGCAACAGAAAAAAAGAAAAAATGACAGAGTTAATATGCAATACAGTTTTCTGTGTTTAATATGCGTATAGACGAGAACAGACAAGCAAAAATTTACCTTGGAATATCAAATAATGTGTGTATTTGGATGGATAATTTTTTCGAGTGTGACAGACGAACGATGAATGTTTTATGAGGATAATGGTTGCTTATATGTACAGGCAGGAGAAGAGGTTGAGAAATTTCTTCAAAAGGTTCATATAGCTTTGCGTTTTTTGCGTACAGCACCGTTATTATCTCTTGCATTGCCATTATCATCATCATCATCATATTAGTCATCATGTGGTTTTGTGAAGGATAAATTTTGAAATCCTTCTCGGTAAACTTGACAAAAATAGATGGATTTGAATTGATTTAAAAAAAAGTTATTAATATAACAAAATAAAACCCATGAATGTATTCAGTGTTTATAATATTTGTCTTTTTGTGATTTTACAGCCCAGATTGAGATCATTCCATGTAAGGTGTGTGGGGACAAGTCCAGTGGGGTCCATTACGGTGTGATAACATGTGAGGGCTGTAAAGGCTTTTTTCGTCGCTCTCAGTCCTCAGTGGTCAACTACCAGTGTCCAAGATCGAAAAACTGTGTTGTTGACCGGGTCAACAGAAATCGGTGTCAGTTCTGTCGACTCCAAAAATGTCTCCGACTAGGAATGTCCAGAGACGGTAAGCATTTATTTATATACCTCCTCTATTATAGCTCTTTATGAATGCAGATTTGCAATGCTTTTGCAAACAACTGCATATAATGTTGTTGTACACGAAAATGTGCTCAGAGATGACAGAGTTATGAGTCTTGAATTTAGATCAATACGAAATATTGCATAAGAAAAGAAAACCTATGAAAAGCTTACAGCAGCATGCACTTCATTTGGCTAGCAAAAAAAATTATTTGGAAAGCTACAGAAGATATATACAACTCTCCGCTGCTCACCTACTTTTTTCTCGCTTTTCTGGTGACAGCAGTAATAATGTCGATAATGCATGCGATACGACATTATAATGTATCGTGTTCCCTGAAAAAAAAACCTCTCGTCTAATATGAACCAAGCTCAAAACACTTTCACATAAAATGCACGTTGTAGTTTGTTTACTATCAACCCCACTCGGATGAAATATATTATCTAAGATGAGTTTTTTCCATCAGACATTCCACAACAATATTTTTCTCTTTTAAACGCTTGTTTTATTGGCAAACCCATTCTTTTGACACTATGAACCCACCTAATATCTTGAAATAACCAGAAACGAGACCAAGAGATGTGCAGAGATACATTATATGTGAAAGCAGTTGAAATTATGATGATTATAATGTTGTATAATTTAATACGATATAAATATACGGTAGAATACGTGGTTGCAAGTGCGTTATGTAGAAAATACATCTTTTATTGCCACCGATTTATCGCTTTTCTCAAATTTAGGTCATTTATAAGGCTGATAACCTTTATTTACATATATATTCTTGTTTGCCGACAATCACACAAGTTTTCGTTGTAAACACCAGTCACCAGTTACAGCGCAACATGGCTTTGCTATAAAAACAGTTGCATGGAAAAAATATGAATGTATTATATTCACGATCCAGAAGCCAATATGTTCCATGCCAAGCAAATTGAATCAGCCAATTATGTCAGTGTAGGAATTTTATAATAATATTATGTAACGATTATGAAAAATTCAGATGATAGGAAGAAGCATTCATACAGGAGTTTGTGATCAGATCAATCCAAACACATGAATGGAAAATTGACAAATATATATTTTACAATAAACGTATTTTTAGTCTCATCCCATTGTATACAAATATTGATAACTTTTTGTGAATTGTGATGAATACGTACGTTGTTGATGATACACAATAATGGAGAGCAGAAACGGGGTTGAATCTGAATTTAAATGGGAAAGGAAGTGTGCATTTGGGATTCATTATTTTCAGCAGCATAATAATATCATTCACATTCAAACACATTTTTAAAAAGCCCAATAATTCTCCTCTCTGATGTCAACAACGAAAGAATGAGCAATATATGTACTGCAGTGTCATCAATCAGTTACTTTTTTGCTCACTGCAAATATCTGCTTTTAAAATATTCCATAATGATATTTAAACTGTGAAAACATTAAGCTATATATTTAACCTGATTTCTATCAATTTATGGAGCTCGTTATTGCTCTTTCTTGATACATTGCTGCGTAACCGATGTCATCCATGCTTACTTACTTAGTTAGTTATCCATTACATTACGTTCCATTTTAAACTATAGAGCTACTCTAATCATCTGCTTAGCCACTCGAATAATGACTCATTCGTTAACAAAATACTAGTAATGTGTAAATCAGAGTCACATGTGTAACCTATTTTTTTGCTTCGTTTTTTTCCTGAAAATTCATTGTCCCATAAAGATTGTGTCGTCAATTTGGAAGACACTTTTTGCGTCCACTGCGTAAATAACCTTTTAGACCAAACATCGTTATCCAATTAAGCCTAAAGTCAGTCAACTCACTTATATACACATTAAGTGTGCTGTCTGCAAATCCTTTTACATTTTTCTTAAATCCTTAACCCAGACACATTGGAGGAGACAGTGATTTAAATCTGAATGGCAAACGACTTTGGTTTTTATAAACTTGTGTGAAAAAGAGGAGCGGATTTTTGCATACAATTTATTTGAGAGTGCATGCACACGATGTACTAACCTAATTTCATCGATCCCATCATCCCGGAGTCAATCCCCCATTTAGAAAGTTTACATAGACCAAGTATACACAATGAAAAACGGAAGAAAAAAGCGGGTTTCTTTTTCTCCTCGTATATGATTTAATAAGCTTGTAAGTATATAAATTTATAGAAGGGTGGATACTCCAAAAAAATATATGCTATATGCTAACCAAACTAGTAGTGGGAAGAAATAACAAGAGTGAAAAGGCTAGTGCTAACTAAAAAGTTGGAAAATGCTATTTCCTATGAATATACATCAGCTACAAAACGGACTATAACCTTTTCCAGCCGGAGCAGCAATAGTTCATACATACTTTAACATTATTATTGTAACAACAGTAGGAAGAACAGTAGGAGTCAATAAAAGAGCAAAGTCCTAAAAGCAGTTCAAGCAAAAAAAAACTAGCCAACTATAAAGTTTGTATGAGGAATATGAGCATGTCGTTGCTTTCTTGTGTGTGAGTGTGTGTACTTATAAAAAATATAATAGAAAGCATTTTACTACCAGACTATAATAGTGGCACACACGAGCTCCTAAAAAAGCACCCAGTCATCTGTTTCATGTACCTACAAACTTAGAAAATCCGACAGAAAGCAGCATGCATGCATTCCATCACAATCACCACACGACGACTAAAGCCAATATACTCATATGAGATTGTATATAATCCTTCATCTTTACATAGTATACACCAAAAAAACCTCCATCCACATGTTCAAAGTGACGGTCGAGCGAGTAATGTATCGTCGTTGTCGTGTGTGCATGCATTTATATATTGAGAGAGCCCCAGTTTGACCTACATTTTCTTGTTGGCAAAAAAGGGTCGGGAGAAGTAAAAGAACGTGGTGCTATTACTGCTGCTGGTGTGGCATCGTCATCGTGTTTTTGGTAGTACGGTGTGGTGGAAATGAAAGTGAGAGTGTTTTTGTCCATGCCATGCCATACCATTGCAGTACTACTTGCAAGCTACTAGCTATAAAGGAGTAACGTGCTATACTATTTGACGCTGTGCTTATGCCGTTCCATGTTTCTCGTGAGTAGGAATAGTGAACTAGGCTTTTTGTCTGAGGCTTATCTTAACCATTTGAAGACTTAAGGAGGATATTTTCGTATTATGAAACTAACATGTGTTATATCATTCAATTCAATCTTTTAGTTCCAAGCAATGGACTCATATAGTCATGTTGTTTGTGTGGCTACATGTATGAGCTATTAGACAAGAGTTTACTTTAATGTAATCCATCCATCCAACTCCTACTTTCTAGACGAGAGTTACGTAAATATCACCGAAAATACTTAGCATACAATTAATACTCTTTCCCTCCTACACTCAGACGGAAACATTGTATACAGCCAGACCAGAATGAGCTTTACGGAGGAGAGACACTCTCTATAAGTATCGATCTAAATACAAACAGCCGACCAGAAAATGGTGGAAGAGAGGAGAAGCCTTATAATAGTACAAAGTTGTGAAGCACACACACTTTAGGGTACACATGCTGTGTTTTCTCGCTAAACTCCACTCGTGTTTTCACTTTCTGCAAAAAGAAACTAAAATGCTTTTTCGCTTCTGGTCGGTCGGCTGGCTCATCGTCGGATAGAATGGGGTATAGTTTCCTCCTTTAAGCCTTTTGCATGTTCTTTTGTCAAAATTGTAGTGGCGGAAGAAGAGAGTTTTGGGCTAGTAAAAGAGGAATATATTCATACATTTATAGTTATTTCCCATATTAAAGAGAATACATTGTGGTACATAATGCATTCCAGTCATGTTGCAGCTTTACAAGTATTTTTTTTCAGATTCGCGTATCAGATGTTGAAATTTTCTCTGTAAGGAAAGGAGGAAGTAAGAGTAGCATGGGATCTAACATTTCTCGGAGTATATCGCCGTCGCATTTTGTGTAACATAATAGTTTTACCCGCCTTCACTGCTGGTGTAGGAAACTAAGCTTTTGCTTTCTATTTTCTTCTTACTCCACCTCTTCCTCCGCGTTTTCTGTTGTTATAGTCGGCTTCATACAAGACTGGAATGGAGACTTCACTTCTATATCTTTCATAGTTTTCTTCATTGTTGTTCTCCGATTAGCTGGAGGATGAGAGATTATATGGAAACCAGTGGAGAATTTTGTTTGCTGCTTATAAGTTAAATATTATATTGTGTTGGCGTGTGTCTGTCTCTACATCGGTATTACATTATTTTCCGATAGGCACAAAATGAAGCCTTCAGTCTAAGGAGTCATGATCCCTCTACTACTCTTCATTCTTTTTTGTAGAGAGCAATAGAGAAAGTGCCCATCTTCTCTCTTGTCTTTTCCCATTTCCCTTGAAAGAATTAAAAATGAAGGGTTTTCATGAGGGAAATCTGGGGAAAGGACTATAGTAGAAAAAGAAAATAATGTCAAATAAAAAAGGAGAAAATAACTAGCAACATAATAATTCTGTTCAAAGGCACTTTTTGCTATAGACGAAACTTGTTTGAAAACTGCTTTATAGTAGCTCTCTTTGCTGTACTTCTCTTTGATAAATATAAGCTCTTTCCAGTAAAATAGGAGGATTTACCAAGATGATCATTCATTGCATAGAGAAAGATACAAAGCAAAAAAAAGTAGTAAGCAGCACTTGAATGAATAACAAAAATCTTGTGAAAAGCTGGATAAAGGTACTTTTGTTTATTTATCTATATTGCTTTTTATGCAATGTATATAAATAACACAAGTTTTTTTTAGTCTCTGTTGGATGGTTTTTTTCCGCATCGCTATTATAAACTTTTCTCTCTCTCTCACTCTTTGATGATTACTGTTTTGTAGAGTGCGTAGTAAAGATGAAGTTTTAAAAAGTGATCTTTTTGCAAAATGTAGGCAAGCGCAGAGGACATCATCATCATCGTCATTTTTATATATTGCAAGGCTCAAAATTTTCATTCAAATGAAACATAGGCTCATTCAATACAAAAAGAGAATAATTCAATAGAATGAAATGCATACATGCTATACATACTAGCGTGACCTGACTCTGAGGAGAGCCAGCGACAAACTGAAAACTGAAGGAATGAGTCAGTAGAGTTATATATACCCAAAAAGAGAGAGCGTGTCTAGGTATTTACGATAGGAAGATGGTGAGAGAGCTGAGAGCATTCGTCGTCTGCTGTTACTTATGCTTATATATTCCTATGCTTTTGCAATCTTACAAAACGTAGGCATAGGTTAGCGGCATTTTGAGCAAGAACGTTTCGTTTAAACCTTGTTGATATTAACATATACTGTTTTTTATGACCGAAATGTAAGTAAAAAGGGCTTTAACCTCTGTGGCTGGCTGGCGTGTATACAACAACATAGTTTTTTTCGTCATGATGATGATGATGATAATGTTACGTTATATTACTAGTACACCACACGAATGTTTGCCTTTTTTCCTTCCTTCCATGCCTTGCCATGTTGCCAAATGTACTGAGAGCTTACTCACATATTTCCCTAGCATATACTTTCATGTGTACTCATCGCATTACTGTTCACATGCTTATGTGCCTTGGGTACGTACGACGTAGTATTAGAGAAAAAAATCTTCCTTATGTACCAAAACTCTTTTGGCTGATGATGAGAATAGTTTGTTATTTTCCATTCCCTTGCGTATTGGATCCTCATCACATGTTTGCAGATTCGACAAACCCATGCTATGCATATTATAGTTTCTCCTCGTCTTTTTCATGTACCTACATGTACCCAGATTACAAATATTCTAAGGATATCTCCGTTTTTTGCAGAGATGGATGAGAGAGAGAGAGAAAAAAAAACGGTTGTACGGTAAAACATTTTTTACACTTAGGAGGGCCATGATGATCATTATGCCTATATGCTTGTTTCAGCTGATACGTGGGGTATATCACATACCTACTTCTCACTCAGTGGAAAATAGTGGTTCTGTATTAGAAATGGGAAAGAAAGAGAAGATGAGCAGAATTGTTTCCATTCTTTTTATGCTTTCAGGTTTATAACAGAAATGCATAGTTTACTTACAGAATACAGCCGATTGTAGCTTGTGTTTTAACAAATTTGTACATCTCGGGTTTTGCTGGTGCCAACAATAATGACAAGACCGAAGGTGCAAGCTTAATGCTCCTGTGCTATATAGATATTTTGTTGGAAAAAGTACGTGGATGCATGTGTGCACTTAAAAATATGCATTTTCAGTGCAGAATTGAATTGAAATATAAAAAGAAAACCAGATAACACAATCCTTCGTTCCCCTGTATCCGTCTATCTATATATATTCACAATTTTTTAGATAACCGAGCAAGATACTCATAAGCACACTTCCAAATTGTAAAAAAATGTAGGTTAAGTTTTTTTTCTTCGCAAAACTGTATATTTGCACTTGCCCCATTATTCCTAAAGCCTTTATTCCCCAAAGGTTTAAAATTTATGCCACAAGTTTTTCAATGCAAACCGTTTCTAGAAAGTGTTTTACAAAGAAGCTTTTTAAAAAAAACTGTTGCAACAGGGACGGAAGTTGTTTGTTTGCTAAACTCATGAAATGAACAGCACAAGTTTTTGATCGAATTGAAAATCGGAAATTTAAAAGGTTCCCTTCCGGATTTGTTTAGTTTATACATGGATGTTTTCCCTATCAAAAAAATGCTGACGACAAGTTGAAAAAATATGCTTTTTCCTTGCACTTCCTTCTTCTTTACATGTTCAATGCATGCCATCTGCCATCAGCAGAATATACACGAGTTTATCCTTACAAACCAAGTTCTCATTGTGAAGCAATTGGTGAACGTCAAACTTCCAATAAACTCTTTGTATTCCCTTTGGCATAAAAAGTGCATACACTGCCTGCAGCTCACTGCTGACTAAAGTTTGTCTTGTGAACGTAACGGTACATTTTTCCTATTTTCTTCATTGACTCTCTCAGATGATTAGGATGGCTTTACCTCAAAGAAATTCTTGAAAGCAATAAATGGCGGATGTTGAGTAAAAAGTGTGCTGTTAATTCAACCAAACGTTCACCGAAGTGTAGGCATGTTTGCACATGTTGTAAAAAGTAAATTTTTTCCGTTAAATCATCATCGTCCAAACTTTATAATGTGATTCATTTGACTCTGAATAGTTTCTCTCTTCTCTTTTGCAATTCTTGAGGATTCGCAATTCGCTTTAGCTGCAAAGTAAAAACCCATCAAGCTAAAGTTAAATGAACTGTGGAATTGAGTTGACGTAATTTTCTCCAAACGTTTCCCTTGCCTTCTTTTTTAAACTAATGTTGAATGTGCCTGTGGGCAACGAAGTACAAACTTTTCTGTCGGTTGCAGTTATGCGAAAAGGTTATGCCTATGCCCAACAAGGATAGCGTTGTTAATCGGAAGCATGCACATATATCTTCCTTGTAATTATACCTTGTAGCCTTCAGTAATATGAATCAGCATCGCTGCTATATGTAATACTTTGCGAATTATCCATTTAAAAGACTTATGAACTCAGAATGTTATCTTACAACGTTTATATCCAAATCCAAGTGAATTACATGAAACTAATAATAATGATATTCTTTTTCTTCCAATTTCTAGCGGTCAAATTCGGCCGAATGTCAAAGAAGCAAAGGGAAAAGGTTGAAGATGAGGTGCGTTACCACAGGGCTCAGATGAAGGGTCCACCATCCGGGAGCAGTGGTAGTAATTTGGACGCCCCCGACTCATCAGGAGGTGGCTACGATACCATTCCTTCAAGTTCGGATGCACCGCTTTACAACCCTCATCATCCACATCATCATCCACAACAGACAACGACCCATCATCCTCACCACAATCCACATCAGCCTCAACAACACATTAATCCTTACAGTCATTATCCCAATGAGTAAGTTTGCCATTTTACATTACATACATTATTATAACGGTACATTATTACTTACTTGGCTGAAAGTTGAGAGTGACGCTCGGAGAATTCTACCCTTTGACATTACGCAATTTCATATATACACATATGCCGTTCTTGCTTTGCCGTATCAAGTTGCTCCAAGCTACCTTACAGAATGTAGGCCAAACACCGCAAAACGTGTTTTGTAAAGCTGGAATGTTGCATATTTGTAAAGCAGCATAGTGCTTTCCCGTCACTATATGGGTAGGCAATTACGCTTGTACGTTTGTATAACCGGAACTCGGTTTGTGCTGCCTTGATATAGAACAGCTGTCCACATACGGCCAGTATTATGAAGCAATCGAAACTCTTCACAAGTTAGTCACGTTATACAAGCCGGCATGTAAAAGTTCTTTTCCTGGAAACCTGAGACGCTCGCGTCCAAACATAATAAAAAAAGTACAATAACCTACTTTTCTCTCCCCCATTTTCCTTTCTCTTTTGTTGCCGGAACCCAAGTAAAAATGAGCAATAGGTTTATTGTACTCTTTGAAAAGTATCCTTTCTCCCATGTCGTTGTCATCCCAGACTTACTATGTTATTTAGTCCAGAGGGCTGGCTGGTGTTGTTTTTCATTCAGGTCTACGTGATACGTAATAAGGTTTTTTAGTCTGGTTGCGCGTAACCCCACTCACAATCACAAATACCATGTTAGTAGGTACACCTTATAATATACCTACTTATAGAGAGTACCAGGTAGTCACTCAATATTTACTTTCGGCTATGAGTGTGAACCCACACGCTATATTTTGGCAGGTCCCGTTACGAAAAAAATATGGTAGGCCTACTTCTTTTGTTTGGATATCTGATCGAATTTCATGTGCACAATAATAAGCTCACTCTTAAAAAACTAGAAAGGAGTTCCTGTCCCGACTCATTATGATATTGGGCTCCTCCATGATCAGTGTCAAATTGTACTGGAAATCTTACAACGGATATTTGAGCCATGAAGGAACTGTTTGCTGTTCATTAAATGCGTAGCTAAACTGACAATGATGATCTAACAAAAAACACTCAATTCTCCAATTATAATTTTAGAGTACAATACATACTCTCGTTGTTATATTCCTTTGTTCAAAATTCTAATGGGTCTGAATGAAGCAAACAAATATGTCATTCATTTTTTAATGAGTGTTGTAAAAAGTAAAATAGCAAATGCGGAAATAGGTCAGTTATTAAACTATAATGTACTGATTGACAATGATTACGAACAAACCTTACCGACGGCCGACTTTTCACTTTCACAATTAATTGTGTCTGCTGAAGTCAGAAAACAATTTTTATATTACTGGCATTGACATTTGGATAGTATGAAAATACTTGCAGCGTATTGATTAGTGGGGCTAAATGAGACCAGTCAATTTGCTAGCTTGAACTACAGTAATGTTCCATGATAATGTACACTGACCAGTGTGGCTAGTCAATATAAAGCTATTAATAATTAATCCAAAGAGAAATTTGCATGGATTTCAAATTAAATGCTTGTTTCACTAGCTAAAGCTATTTATTTCTATTGCTAAACAGGTACACGCCGAATGGAGGGTTCACGCCCACTCCGCCCAATGCCTACAATCAAACTTCACAGCAAGGTCAACCTGGAGGCTTATCCTATGACATTGGTGGGGATTTCGTAGATTCTACCACAAGTAGTGGTTTCGAGCCCGTAGTAGTGAACAGATCTAGCTCGTCATCCGAACTACCTGACTCACAAAACATGATAAACATCAGCACGACGACGACATCGAGTACAAGTAATAGTAGTAGCACCCTGCCTTCTGCGAATTCTATCCAGGTAAGTAGCATTAAAATTGTTACAAGGAATTTATTCATAGTAGTTTTTCACAAGTTGAAACAGATTAAAAACTTTTTTGTTCTGCTATTCCAGATCTCAGAACTCCTTGCAAGGACTATCACTGATGCACACAATCGGACATGTCTATATTCCACTGGTAAGCTATTTTTATTACTCGTTTGGCATATTTTCATGAAGAAATAGCAATCATCATATAATATTCAATTCACTTTCTCCCCACAGAACAAATCTCAGATATGCTCCGTCGTCCTCAGGATATTTCTAAAGTCCTCTACTACAAAGACTTGAGTCATGAAGAGCTGTGGATCGAGGCAGCCAATCGCCTCACTGCCGTCGTCCAACAAATAATCGAGTTTGCGAAGATGGTTCCTGGATTCATGAGACTTCCTCAAGGTAGGTTTCCTATCTTTGTCATAGATTCGATATGAATTATTATCAGTTGTTCTCGTGTTTATAGCTTAATTTCTACTTGTTATTCCTCTAGATGATCAGATAGTGTTGCTGAAAGCCGGTGCTTTTGAACTTGTTGTTCTTCGTGTCTCACGTCACTTTGATCCAGTGACCAACTCCGTCCTATTTGGTGAAACACTGCTCCCACCCGATGCCTTTCTCACTGCGGATACCACCGAAATGAAACTCATCTCCTCTATCTTCGACGTCGCCAGAGCCCTTGCAGAGCTCAAACTCAACGAGACTCAACTCGCACTCTACTCCGCCTATGTCCTCCTCTCACCGGGTTAACAACGCATCTATATTAAATACTATTTTACTTTCTCTTTCTCCACCGTATCATTTGAGCATCAAGATTCTAAACCCCCCATGTTATTTTAACTTTTTGTGCTTTGCGTAGATCGGCCCGGATTGAAGGGAACAGAAGAAATCGGTAAATTGAACGCAGCTGTGCTGAGATCCTTACGGCTGGAAATTTCCAAGACCCATAGACATCCAATCAAGGGGGATGTCACCGTTGTAGACGCCTTGACCGCACGTGTACCTCAACTAAGGTAAGTAAAGCCTCTCATTGCAAGAGTTGCTTTCACTTTATGACAAAATCTAATACATAGTTTGCAATGTAACTAAAATGGCATTTTCTTTTCGCCCCATAGGGAGCTGAGTCTCCTCCATTTAGAGGCACTAGGAAGATTACGTAGAATGGCATCTCATTTAGAGTTTCCAGCATTGCACAAAGAACTTTTCGCTGTGGACACATGATTCGTAAGTAACAAGTATCAAAAAGCAAATTCAAAAGAAGCAATCAATCTATCTCACAAAGCAATTCTTCTAAATAAACCCATCATTCAAGCATTCTAAAAAAAGCGTTCTCTAAACAAAATTTTAATCTTTTAAAGGTAATCATCACAGATTATCTCTCTTTTATTAAATTATAGTAGTATACTTGATTATTATGTTTTATGTAAGCATTTATATAAAATAATCTTTTCCATTCTTTTTCTGTACTTGTATAAAATAAACCAAACATTTATATATTGTTTTGTCTTTTTTTTACTACTTTTTCAGTCTTTGTTTCTTTCTCGGTTTGTGAACAAATTCCAAAGGTCTTGTATATGTTAATTTGTTTTCCTGTTTCCCTTAGATTTTTTAAACCCGTTTTCTAGAAAGAGATAGAGAGCGATGATGACGGGATGAGATGTTGAAGGAACGAATGAGCGAGCGCATGTGCTTTTTTCCTGTCTGGGGCCTATATAACTACTACTACTACTATAGTCTACTGCTACACAACTACTTCAAAAAAATTAACATTAGGATGGACTTAAATAAGTGCTGAAGAGGATTTTTTCACTGTGGACATTTATTTTATATTTTGGATTCTCTCTTTCATCAAATAATCGAAATCGACATCTCCTGAACACCACCTTGGAAAAGGATTTGAAAGGATACAATACAATACTTCACCAGTCTTCAAGAAATCCTTTCTCTCAAGTGCTGCTGATACTGCCGAGCTATCTACAATAATATTATGCAACAAAGAAATGAAAACAACGCCACAATATCTACAATTTGCATCAATCAACGATATACACAACTGCTCTTATCTAGATCTAGAGATAAATTTAATACACATGCTGTGCAGGTGTGCGGAAGTAAAAATGTTTAGGAATGTAAAAAATTTAAGTGATGAGAGATAGGTAGAAAAGTATTCACCATTTCGGCATTCGTTCAATAATGAAACGAACTTTGTTTCAAATTGTTTTTGACATCCTCACTTTGACGAGAATTTTTGTAATTAATTATAAACATTGATGATAAAACATTATTGAGTTTTTTTTCCAAAATTGCCTGTAAAATTTCATATACATTTTGATAAATTATTAAGATGGTTGTTATCTCATCTACGTAATTTTCATTCACACAGTTTTTGAACGCAAAGTCTAAACTCACGTCTTGTTCAATTGCTACATTTATAATGCTCTAGATAACAATTATTCACTTCAAAACCACACACTGCTGTATTCGTTGTCGTGCAGTAAAGTAAAAATTCTAAAAACAAGTGATATATGGTACACATAAAAATATATATTAAACTTACAATATTCTACAAAAACACGGAATGTAATAACTGCCTGTGAGTGCTAATACAATTTACAAACAAGTTTTATTATATCGTATCGTAACGGTTAAGGGAAGTGAAAGCAGTTTAGGGGACAAAGAAGAAAAGTGTTAAATGAGTCTATATTATAAACTCTATGCTATATACGTATGCAGGTCAACAAGTAATTTTTTATAATGGGACTAGAAATATGGAGAATGCATAATTCAATTCAACCCGTCTTAAACTCACTTAAACCCCAATAATTGTTTGTTTGCTTAACATATTATTTATGTTCACACCTTTTATAAAAGGATGACAAAATTTGATAGAAGGAATATATCGGCAAAGGATGATGAGAAAGCAAGAGAAGATGAGAAATTAGTGGCTAATTTATTTAAACACAAAAAGTAATTGAGGGTGAAAGTAAAAGAAAGTAAAAGATGAGAGAGATATCTAGATGAAAAAATTGTGGTGAAAAAAACTTTAGTTAGCTATAAAAAAAGTGTATGTTTGGTACCTGTTTCAACAAGAAGAGAAAGTATGCGTTTTTTTGGAGAAAGGATAAATTAACATTAAAACACAATGTTTCATGATGAGCGAGAGAAAATCATATTATGTAAGTGCTATATACATCTCTAGGTATATACATTATATTAGATATTAGTTAACCTTACAAGTTAGAGAAACACAGCTATATATATATTATATATACGATGTAAGTTCAACACTACTAAAAACTAATAAGGACTCTACACGTTACGTTAATACATCCGTAAACTATATATGATAAACTCATAGTTGTACAATTTACATTTAGGTAAATATAATTATATTTACGCTACTACACTGCATACACTATAAAATATGCTAAAAATAGTATAAAAGAAACTATTCATACAACAAAGCTATATATTATACTTATTAAATAAACAACCTACTGTTAAGATTTTTTGAATACGATTTCATGATAAGTTTACGTTTTCTTAGGACAGGTTTCAAAAAAATGTTACTTACGGATATATATATAAAAACATGATATATAAAATTCACTATTGAAATCACCACTGTTGTCTCGTTGTTGTTACTTTTAGAAATGTTTACTACTAGTACACTTGTACAAGAAGGAACGTGACATAAGAAATATATGTTCTCGACATCACAGAGTTTTTGACGTAATAATATAGGGAGAAGAAGTGACGAAAGATAAGGAGGAGAAAGCGTAAAAATGAATTTATATATTGAAAACTGTTTGTAGCTTACAAATATCTATTTATCCACTACACATTTTTCTGTTTCAACAATCATTAACGAAAAAAAAGGATTTCAGTTGTTTACCTGCTTGCGATATACTTTATATTTTGGTTCTGTTTTTTTAGTAACAAAGCAATCATAATCATCCATCATGCATGTTATGAAATAATAATGTCAAATGTCAATCAGTTGGAAGCCAAAATATATACGTATGAGTTTTTCTCTTATGTTTTAGTTACAAACAACACTAGTTAGTAGAGTAGAGTTAGGGCGAACAATGATAATGTTGTGGATAATTATTATTAATTACTTTAAGTTTATGTTAGATTTTTTTGAATCTTTTTTGTAAAGTTTCAAATCATGATGCTATTCAACTTTATACGCTAAGATTTATATATTAGTTTGTAGTTACACGAGATGAAAAATGGATATCAAAGCTTATAGGTATATTTTCAGAGTTATTTAAAAACATCTTTTCAAATTAACATTATAATATTATTGTTATTCATATATGAGTTGAGTAGAAATACTTATGTCTATATTAAAATGTCATTGTATCAAAGTGAACTTTTTTGGTTTGCTTGGTATATTATGAAGTTTATAGAGAGTAGCATAATATTCAAAAGTTATTACATGGTTGGTAATTAAGCTTTGTAACTTGTAGCTTAACTTGCATCCTTATATGCTTGTGTAAACTGTAGCCTTTTGACCTTTTACAGCACACATACGTAAAGAAACTCTATATATGTTAGTGAGAATCATGGCATATAGCTTTTATTTTGTAGAAAATGTTTCTAGGAAATCTTTAACAAAAAAATAGTAAAAACATAATATACAACATATTATGTACATGTAATTATTCATATTATTATTAATATATATACCTTATGTGGTAATCTTACTGGTTATTATATATATTACACTATTATATAATGGGGTTGTGGACAATTTTTTAAGAATAAATTCGAGCAATTATATCTACATTTTGGGTTGAATCCTTATTTTTAGTCGCATCTAAATCAAGGAACGAATGGGACTATGGAACTATTTTCTCAAAATCATGTCATCAGAAAATATTTCACGAATATGCTTGCAAATGGGGCATCATGATGCATCTCTTTTAATACGATGGAAAAATTTGTTTCTATTTAGATTCGTTCTCAATCAATTTGAATAAGAAAGCTCGTTAATATAAGTGGATACACATATCGCAAAAAGGTGGGTTGGACAGGAAACAATACTGACAACCACCGGCCAGAAGTATCATACAGACACATAATAACTCGAAATCATCACCAACAACACCACACAAACAGAATCAAACAACAAACACAACACCACGCAAACACCGACACGCTGCCACTATAAGAGAATGTAAACAAAATAATAGAATAGCATCTGTAATACAAGACCGACTTTGTAGTGTTAGTATGAGCATAATATAAACAAATATAATGTAATTGATTATGTATGAGTTAAAATATCACATTTGATTTGTCTGTACATTAGGGGTTAGTAATAATTAAACATAGTAAAAAACACAGCCACAAACCACAACCACACATCACGGCACAACTCTATAATGCTCGTGGCTGGAATCAGATTTTAATTTGGGTGTCAATAGAGGAAGAATGAGTGGTTTGCCTTTTCGCCTATTCTCTTCAATCGAATGCGCCGAGAAATGGGGTCTATGATAAACGGCACGGCATTTTCATTTGGAGAAGCTAACAGATTCGGAAATAAACGGCTTTACCAATGAAAAAAAAGTACAAGCAGCAAATGTATAAAGTATTTCGGGAAACCATCCCTTTTGAAATGTTCAGAGTTCGTTCATTTCTCGATGCATTTTCGGGTAAGAATGCTTAGGGATGTTAAACCGGAGTGACATGTATGAGCCTCTTGATCTGCTTTTTTGATAGTTCAAAAGTGTATGCATTGTGAAAAGATATTCTGTTTTCCAGTCGCTTGAGTACTACACGCCACAGAATGTTTAATATCCTCTTGCAGTCGTTACATCAGGAGAAGGGCATAAAATAAAGTTTTCATAACACCTTAAGAGATGGAGAGAGTCTGCTCAGCACTAATAATGGATATAGTTCTGCTAGTTCAAAATCAATTCAAAAAATTTGGTTACTGATGATTTTGGGACCTAGTTTGCGTGTAACGTCAGGGAGTATGCAACCTTGTAAAATATTTCTGATTTCCAGTGCGAGTTACAACATCGAAGTCTTGTTGAGGGGTAGTGTAGGTTCGAAAACTCGCTCTGGAGGATAACGAACTCGGTTGGATCTTGGTTTATTTGTTGAGTAATTGGCATGAGCGAATGTATTAGCAGGCGTTGTCTGTGTAACGACCATACATAGCCCAGAACAGCAACACAACAATAACTCGACTTATTATCAACTCCTCATGAACATACAAAGCACAGACTTCACGAATACAATCAACCCTATACATTAAGAGAATATAAGAAATATATTAATTAATAACATTGAGCACAGCACTCTACTCAAACGCACACACGCAATTAGAAAGTAATACAAAATACCGCACTCCCAACAAACAGGGACACCCCACAGCCAGCCGCACCCCTCATTCACTCCCCACTACTACCCACGCACCTCACCACCCACACCACCACCACCAACAAAAACAACAATAGACAAATATCATCTACTACGCACCACCCCAGTCAGCGCTCGCAGCCCTCGCTTCACACTTCCACTCACTCTTCTAATTAACAACAACAAGTAAAACGAAATGAGGAAATATACTTGAAAGAGAATTGATCAAATAACCACTCACAAAACCCACACTGAATTATCTAGCAACACACACCGAAACGCACTAATACCCCAACTATACCACGAATAAGATCGAATTGCTAGCGAAAGACCAAATGCTAAGCCCTCGTACATCGATAACTAAACACAACCGGCGGGGGATGGTTATCGGTGATCGTTACAGATCTCAAAAAGGCGTCCCACCGCCTACCGTATACTGATTTAACGAAATAAGTCAGCCTACACAAGCAACAAGATAAATACCACAATAACAATATATCAAGGAACATAAAGAGATAGACAAAACAGACGAAAACTAAAAATAGACAGCTCCCACCACGCACACGCACCCCACAATACATCGCCCTAATCTAACATCGTTCATCGGCGAAGAATAGTAATAGATATAATATATATATAGAAAGAGATAAAATTGACGTTTCAGGATAGTTCAACTTTTCCTAAACTCAACAGTTAGTGAATCAAAGAATGAAGGATTCGTGTACATTAGCTTGGGCTCTTTGGCCAGCTCCTCAGACCTACCAGACAAAATCCAACAGGTGTTTTTTGATACCATCAAATCGTTCCCTCAGTTAAAGTTTTTATGGAAATGGAATGGGAAATTACCGAGTGAACTCCCTTCTAATATCTTTTTTGCGAAATGGTTTCCTCAAATTGATGTTCTTGGTAACCCAGCAGAGGACAAAGCTAATTCAAAAAACCATATTTAACTTGCTTTATAATATAGCCCACCCGGATATTAAGGCATTCATAACTCAAGGTGGCAGACCGAGCTCATCAGAAAGTGTGTATTATAAGGTGCCAATGATTACGTTTCCTGTGTTGGGCGATCAGGATTTCAACAGCAAACGGATGAATCAAATGGGTGGCAATGTTCTGTTGGAGTTGGGGACAGTTACAAGGAAGCAATTAACGGATGCTCTACACAAAGTGGTTTATGACCCAACGTAAATACTATATATTAATATTATGCATTTTATTTGCACATTCCCATTGTGCCTTGAGCCGAATCATGGGTTAATTGTTTGGAAGAGTTTTAACTTTGTTATAATGACCCTTTGTTTTTTGTCAAATTTAGTATGAAAGAGAGGATGGAGAATTTGCAAAAAATATTGGTGGATCAACCTGTAATGCCTTTACCAACTGCTGTATGGTGTACAGAGTATGTTTTGCGGCACCCAGACACATCCCATCTACGACCTTCAACGTTCCACCAAACGTGGTATCAGCGGCGTTTGTTAGACGTTTGGGCATTTGTATTTACAATCATAGTAGGTGGCGTTGTATTAATAGTTTTTGTATGGACATTCGTATTTAAAAAACTTTACGAATATATTATACAGACAAGGGTTGCGGTTAGTCCTAAACTAATAAAATCAAAGACGACGTAAATATGCACATTGTAACGTCTGCGTGGTGCTAGGTGGTGCCTATCATAAAAAGCCTTCATGGTCTTGTCATAGTAATACCGTTTTGTTCATTTTCTATTATTCCAAGTGTGGGTCTTCATAAAATTCCAGGCATAAGGTTCATATTCTTTAGTGAACTTGATACTCTAAACCACTATGAAATCCATTTCATTCTTTCACACCTTCTCATAATTTTGGCCAATCCTTTGCGAATTGCAACCATAAAATGTACCCACGAAGAGTAGATGATGATGACACTAGCAATATTTCTGTGTCCTCCAGTAAATATCAAAGACGACTTGACCGAGCTGCTGTATTACGAAAAATCATTTACCTGAAGAGACGCTGCATCCGTTGCTACTTCGTTAGCCTTGTAAAAATGATACTGATTGTACATAATTATTGAAATTGACATACAAAGCAATTAGGTCTCCTCCTCCTTACTCATGATATACTTTTACTAGATTTCTGCCGTTCTCCAACTCATCGTGCATGGAACTACTCTTTACATTAATTACAGTATTATATATGGACAATCAGACTTATTTTATTCCCTATGCATATATATCGCTGCCTGTGTTGGACTGATAATTGGTTCTGGAATATGCATCTACGCCATGAGTAAACAGCTTTTTAAGATACCATTTATTTGGGTAATAATGAACAAAGATTGAACCAAACTAACTTGAAATTAAGACCCCAAATGATTATTATTACAAACTATATATTTTCTAGGGGAAAGCAATCATGACACTTTCAATGTTATTAATTGCTGTCGCTTCAGCAGGACCGTATATCTTTGCCAGAGAGCCAAACAAAGCATTTGGATATCCGACTGATTTAATTGAAGACTGCGAGAAATTTCCCGACTACACATTTGCAATTGTATACAGTCCAATTAGGAAAAAAGGTCCACCACTAGGCACTGAAGATAATCCAGATCCCCAAAGAACTGATGCTGCTGGAGTAGTTGCCGTTGCGGATGCTGAGTTACTATCCGTATCTTCAACAACGGAATCTTATGTGACGAAATCGGTATGCAAATTGAGATCTATCTCTTTCTCTCCTTCGCATCGGAACCTTTGTTTTATTTAGCTCGCGTTTCCTATTTCTTTCAGTATCCTTGCAATGACATGGTATCCAATGTGCGGTGGTTCCAACAGTCTCATACCTGTATGTATGGATTATTGCTTATCGTGACGGTGACAATCACACTTTCGTATGTGGGAATCATTCACTTGTACTGGATTCATAGAAAAGGGTTGGACTATTCGATTCTACCACCCGAATTAGTTGAACCTTACACCTCTTATGTAAGTACTCCTTACTAAGTAATAACTAACGTGCTTTCCTATATACTTATTACCTGACTCCAGTAATAACTTTATATAATTATCGGCCTGAATTTAACTGTAGGACGAACTTATGAAACGGAATCACTCTGTTACTTCCATACCATCTGAAATCTCTATTTTGCACCACCAATACGTGGACATTGAGCAACAACGGGAGCATTACAGGAAAATGAACAGGGAGTTTAACATTAATATCGATCAAGTTGACCATAATGTCCGTGGAAAAGCACATGGTATGCACAGTTAATATGCTTTTTTGAATGTCAGAAATGAAAATGTCATGATTGGAATGAATAGTTGGTTTTCAAACTTTTATTAAGAAACAACATAACATAGTAGATATATGTCATATACATATTCGATTTATTTATTTTTTCACATTGACATATCTGATGCAATAAAGCGCTATACATCTGGTCAACTAACTATTATTTCATCATTACATATTTTAGACGATTTGTACACACTGCGCTAACTTTATATATTCACACGAACTCCATCAATACACGCTGACTGACGACGGCTTCAAACTTTACAGCTTTCCTTCTACACACTAAATCTGGATATTTTCTCATTTCTTTTCGCATAATCCATCATCACAAGAAGTACTACTACTACTACTTGCAGGGTGGAATATCTGCAGAGTAGGTGAAACTTCGAAGCTCATACGGCTCCGCATTGTCATTCTCATCTTTGGCGTGACAATTTACTCCCCTTGTAAAAGAGGATAGTCCGAGTGCCGTATCCGCATCCGACTTTTGCAGAACAATCATTCGAATGTCCTTGTGTAAATAAATCTTGTCTCCAGTTGCAGAACTGCCAAACCGAAGATGAATCAGGTAGCGAAGCCATTTCCGAGCATTGGGGTCCCTATCTGACTTGCCCAAAGGCATAAATAGTATTTTCTGACGTATAAAAGTTTGACTGTTTGCTGGCATGCTTGAGAGGTCATAGTTAATCACGAACATCTTCACCACAGTTTTCATTGGATTGTAGAGTGTCACTTGAAGGGTTCCCCGACGTCGGACAGGATACACAGTTGGAGATAATGAGACGTGGGCCTGTGAATCAATGTTTACAAGAGTTCTCAGTTAAATACTTTAATTAAACAAATCCATTTGCATCTAATTTACCCAGTTTTCATAAAAACACATTCCCAATGTGGATGAATGAATGATATCAATAATAGCACTAGCACCCGATAAAAGTAAACCAGGAAGTAAGAAAGCAATCAGAAAGATAAAACTGACATAAAATATGAACTGATTACTGAAACCAAGTGCATTGGTAGGTACACACACATACACATACATACAAAAACTTTCATCGCCATGCTGTCGTATTCGATTAGTTTAATATTCATTCTCACTTGATTAATTCAATCGTCAAATTTTACATGCATAAATGGGTATTGCAAACAAGAGTCAACGACTATTAATTAAGATAAGATGGAATCGGGCGTTGCAAGTGATTAGCTTCGTTACATACAATCCTCAATCTGGATTAAAGCATGTCAAGTGACTTTATTCGAGCTCCATTTTATCCTTTGTTAGCAAGAGCATCAACCCGAGAATATGCTAACTTTTTTGCGTCAAAATGTATGCATATATCTGTAAGCATTTCACGTGTGTGGGTATTATTTACCAACTTCCTACAATTCCTACAGTTTCTCCCATCATTTGCAATTCAATAGCAAATAATGGACTATCATGTTTACAACATTTGACATAGTCCTTCCGTATGCGATATGTTTGATTCTCTTATAAGCAAGCTGGCATCTAGAAATACTGATTTTGAATAGTTGTATGTAAGCCATGTTATTCCCGTTAAACAGCTTCAAATCTAAATCAGTCGGAACAATTCCAATGTCAATTCATGAGGAGACTCAATAATTTTACTTTCTTTACAGGTTGCCAACTACTATATGGCAGTCTGTGTAAAGAACCCAGCTTATTATGTAAATATACAGTGACCCTTTGCTACTCGTAAGTGTTTGTTCTCAAATGTGTATGTGTATTTCTGTATCAAAACATGTTTTTCTGTAATTTTTGATTTGCTACATGTTATATGTATTTTGTTGCTACATGACTTTGTTCAATCTGGTAAAAGCAGAACCAGGCTGGTGCATAAACACCCATAAAAATTTCATTATATAAGGTGAAAAATGTTTTGATTGCTTCTTGCTCTTGATAAATCCTAGTTCCTGTTGTATATGCAAACAGTTCCATGAGTATAAAATGAGACTCAAAGTATGGTGAAACTCTTCTGAAAGTATCATCGTTAGAATGAAAAATACAAGGTTTATGTGTGAATGGGAGATAGAGACGAGATAAGTTCTCAAAAAATCTCAACCTCGAACCAACACTCTTTCGACTCACTTTTTTTTGTAAACGATGGTCTGCTGCAATTCAATCGTTTGGCTTTGGCTATCTGAACTGAAAATTATGTGCAATGAATACATGGAACGTGGAAAAGTATCAGGGCTACAGAACAGAAAGAGGCTACACGAGACCAAAATTTGGCACAGTTGCAGCAATTTATATCAGCACACTGGGAACGAACGCGTATGCAGAATATATTATTGGCATGCATCCGAAATGAGTGCTATATAATATGTATGTAATACAAACTAATGTAGACAAAGCTATGATGAGATGAGCATGAAGCTCGTTTTTTGTTATTAATATCCCCTTTCCAGCAGCAAGACCAGGGCACATGTAAACGGCAATGGCAATAGGATGAAAATTCTAGCACGCTGCACAGCACAACAAGGATGCAATGCAAAATTAAAGTTAAATCCCAACACTTTTCTTGCACACATCACATAATGCATGGTTGAGTACACAAAACATGTGTGAGTAGCAAAACCATGTGAAAGCAGCAAAAAATAAGTATCAAGGTGAGTTATATGAGGTAATTAACATGAGCCAAGGTCTCTTTTTACATATTCTGTTTCTTTTGCTTACATTTTATGTAATCGAAGTCAAAAGTTAAAGAAGCGAAACGCCAGACTGGTCGGTGTTATTATTACTCGTTTTTTGGTTACTGAGAATACCACATTTTTATCTGCTTTCAACTTCCAAACAAACACAAACCATGCTCACTGCACATGATCAAAATAGAACGTCGCAATAAATTCAAACAACCATGCATCCAACATTATAGGCTTGCCATTGCAAGATGATAAGTATATGTACGCAAGCAATTTTAAAGAGGTTGATTTCAAGAAGAAGAAGAAAAAAAGCAGAACATGAGTCACGTCACGACATTTACACTGCTTACCATGTATGGCGCTGACACCCTGTCGTTATCACAGAACGTGTAGAAGAAAACGGTGACAGGGAGTTTGAAATTGTGAGAAGAGCCCACATCCACTTCAGCCGTGAATCCTTCCACCGTTGAAACTGGCTCGATGCGTCCATTTAAAACGGACTCTTCAAATGATCCAAGAAGGGACTGACTAGGCTCGGACAATCTGTGAAATACAATGATTTAACATCAAGTTGATATTTTGCTCTGTTGAAACAAAACGTTAGCCATGTACGATATTTACATACCTCTGCCCATGGAAATGAGAACAGCCCACAGCCCTTCCTCGACTACATTTTGGTATTAGCGTGGAGTCAAAATCAAACCGACCAGCGGTAGCAACTCCAAGTCTTCGAATAGGCGCAGGACTTGAGGTGAGTGGGAGACCACTTTTATGAAACACTAGACTCGTTGCATGGTTAAGACTTGTTTCAAATTGCAACTTTTCACGTAAAGTTGGAATTTTCACGTTTTGATTCCCCGTTATCGCTTCTTTGTTCTGGACATCACCGCTAGTAGTTTCATCATCCGAGGTCTGAGTGCTTTCAGGAATTGCGATTCGAAGATTCTGTAGAAATTTAGTTTGTTTTACAGCTATTTCTTTGGTATATATGAAGCTTTGGAACTATATATAGCTTTAGCAGCATGCATTTTGCATTTTTAATCTCATTTCATAATAATACCTTTGGCCTTCTATGAGATGATCCAGCACTAGCATTTCGTCGGCTTCTCCCACCTCTAAATCGTATCCGGACACCTGAAACATTCTCTTCACTTTCCCCAAGCATGCCATAAAACGTTTGAGATTTGTTTGTTGAAAGACATGGCTTTGTAATACTAGAAATATGACATGGAACTGGAAGCGGAGGAAAGTTTTCCATTCTTGGTAATGAATCCACCGTGACCTACATTTCAGATGAGAGTACAAAAATAGAACCAGACAATGTAAATTGAGCATGAATAATTACATACGAGTTCCACAAAGCACATTTTTATGCGCTCCATTTGCATTTTCCATCAGAGGCAAAACTTCATATCAAATCATAAACTACTTTATTTCCCTAATCTTATCATTTGTGCGATGCTTTGAAAATGAAAAAAAAGTTGGCCCAGAATCCGAGCACATTATGTAATGAACACTGGTTTTACTATATACTTCCTAAAAGTGTGATGATGTATGCCGTTTTCATCAAGACAAAATGAGCTCCACTTACTTTGACCATCCATTTGGAAATGCTCCGACCTTTGTTCCATCCCCGATTGTGATGGTGAGTTGTGTCCCAAACGCTTTGACTTTCCAGAGACACCGCTGGAAACTCATGTCGATCCCAACCTTCTTTGAGTACAGCTCCGCTGTCTGTCGTGTCAATTCGTACCTTCCATGCGGAAGTGAAATTCTTCTTTTTAGATAACCAAGCCGCCAACTGGGAGAAATGAAGGAATGATCTGACTGCATTATGCAAATTCCTAGGAGTCATTAGTATCGGACCGCCCCGGTTACCCCCAGTAGAGTCTACGCAGGCCTCCGTTTCCTCATCTGGAACCAAAGTCACTCTCCACTTCTCAATGAGCATTTCATTTTGAATCATATTGTTTCCACTTGAGTTTGTTGTAGAAGTTGCAGAATTATTGCTTGTAGGAGTGAGTACAACTTCCAATGTCAAATTGGATGGGTCGGACATCAGCAAAAATTGTAGAGATGCAAGCTGACGGCACTGTAAATTTAACATTACATAATGCGCACATAAATTCCACGAAATGAAGTGTGATATGGATAGGTATATATATATATGGAAATGAAATATTCATAATATTCATCAGCATCTATGATGACCCCAAGAAACATTGAGTCGACGAAAATAAGCTTGTTTGCTATCATATCATCCACTATAGTGACGCATACGCTACCCGCAAGAGTAGGTACACTCACGACACGACTCACACTTGTCTAAGCTTGAGCTTACTCATGAAAAAACGTTCTTATGCAATAATCGATCAAGCCACAGTAATATCCAGAAAGAAAGGAGTGTAGGAGAGAAAGGTTGGCTGACGCAATTACTAGAAGGAAAAATTAATGAGATAATAATTTGTTACTCACCAGTGGATCCGTCTCGTAATCACAGTAGTGCGACACACTTTTGAAAAGACTTGTACAATGGTCCCCTTCCGAGAACCCTTTCGCTTGCTTATGATCAGGTAATCGACCTTCGAGGATCTGGACTCCCAAACCCATCAGAAATTGCGTAGGGGTTTTGGGATCCGGTGAAACGGTCATGATGGATGAGAGCTGCGACTGGGAGCCAATCCCAATCATCATATCGGGAGGTGATAGAGGGGAGTTTGATGAGGATGACGAGAACAAAGATGATGATGACGATGATGACGTCGACGAGGAAGGAATAGAAGTGGAAAAATTTGTACGTTCCAAATCCACCATTTTTTGCATCATTTCTAACTCTTTCTAATTCAATATTTTATATACAGTAATTAAAATAATGAATTCTCTTCTATCTTCTGCCTACAAAATATCGTTTGTTTTGTATATATATATTTATACAATTCAATCGCATAAATTTTCCTTATCTCACTACACTTTTCTTGCTCTTTTCCTAAATATATATATATATTACATTACACAGGTTAGTTAAACTAGCTAACAAGGTTTTGTAATTACATTTGTAGGTACTTAACAGAAAGAACTCCTTAGTTTTTCATACGCTCTTAATATATGAGCATTCCATAGCTCGATTTCCTTTAAACCACCTCACTGTCTTCCCCCTGCTTATCGATCTGCCTGTTTTCTAGAGGCCCAGTTTAAATATACAAGACTTTTGTTACACGCTTGCTTGCTTGCCTAGTCTACACTTTCCTCCTCATTCCTTGTGACCTTACAAGTCTACCGTAATTGACTTTCATTGCCCCCTGAAGACCTGGACAAAGTGTGCTCTGTGCAGCCGCTTAAAAATTCACAAATTTTTATCCACTTTGTCCAGGAAATTGAGGAAGATTATTTTCTACTTTGGTTACATCATCATGGAGAATACATTGTAATTTCTTAGGCAAATAGTATACACGCAGCTCTTAGCTAAATGGTTAAGAAACTTTACGATTGTATACGTAATAGCATGGTGTTTTTTATGGTGTATTATAGGTACACAATGTGATATTTTTCAAATTTGCATAATATGCATTGTAGAAACGTTTGTGTTTCTGTACCTGCTGCTGCTCCACGTACCGACTTGTTTCATAAAATATATTATGTCTAAAAAATAGATAATTCTTGGCTGAACTCTAGAAGGTGCTACAGGGAGCCCTCACAACAATAATTTTTATGCTGATAGCATGAACCCTCGTAATTTACATAACTTTCGTCTGCGCAAACAAGAGTAGTTGAGCACAAGGTCCCTTCTTGCTGATGAAAAGGGAAACTACACGATATTGGGAAATATTGACAATAATGATAATTGTAACAATATCGATAGGGAACAACTATACTAGCATTCTTGTTATCTTTTGCTGATTCTGCTATGCTATCTCCAACTTGACAAGAACGACAACCAACATCACAAGACGAATTATTACAATCAAGATTGCTGCTGATACATGAAGCACAATTAGTACTGTTTCCCAATGTCCATTTCACAGTTTGTCCACTTTGAGAATCTGATCCGTTTTCTATTGATGATATGAAGTGTCGAAGGGGCAATTCCATTTTGGTGAAAACCTTAAACTTTTGTACTTGATATTGCGTCTCCTCTCCACTTTGTCTAATTTACTCTTTTTCCTCTAGTAGAAAATAATGTATGATTTTTCTGTCTCTTCAAAACTTGGCTTTATCAACAGTTTACAGTGAAATGCTGAGAAACAGAGGACAGAGATGAGTTAGATGTAAGGGGAGAAAGAGAGAGATAGATAGAGAGATTATGAAAAAAGAAAGAAAAAGAATAGATAGATTTTTTTTTTGGATATACGCAAGCAATGCGTGTATTTTTAGTTGTCGTTTTGTACTACATCTACTACTATATACCACAACAGCTAATGCTAAATGTTGTTGGTAATGTTAAGATCTCAGCTTTTAAATGTGAACTAAACACAGAGGATAAATATTCAAGTAAAACTGTATTTTGGAAAGCTTGCTCACATAATAACATATACACACACAACTTTTTATCATCTAGTTGCTGGCTGTTCTGGTCTGACTGCAATTGCTTGCCATTGCCAGCCTGCTGCTGAACCTTCTCTCTCTCTCTGAGAGCTCCTTATGGATTTCACGTAGTTACTACATATGTTTTCAACATACAAAAAACACTATAAGAGCTACCTCACACAGGATATAGCATGCAAACTCACATCACACATACAACATATGATGCGATGATGATATGAATATACCATATCATTTTGTTCTCTATAGTTGTTTCACCACACACAACTCTGTAAATATGAACAAGTTTTGCCATGATATCCGCATGTGTTCTATATAAGCATTCAACTGAGCCTTTTAAAATGTTTAGCCAGCCCATCAAATGCTTTTCAAGCAAGAGCTCTTCTCTTGCGTTGTACTCTGAACTCCACTTGTGTATGGAGAGTGCATTGGATTCATGAGAGAAAAAGAGGAGAAACGATGGGGAATGGTAATGATGATTACGTAGAGAATTTCTATGTATCTTTTTCTCTTTTCAAACTTTGGATGATACCTCACTATGAGGAGCTCTCGTCTGTACGGAGCTTATACACATGCTCCCATCGTCACACATGTAGCGAAGCGAGCATTCCTTTTTTCATACCCTATTTTATTCTCAACTTGGGTTCTCTATAATGCCTACTTGCTTCCCTACTGCTGCTTTTTTATTATTGTAGCTTCAGGCTCACTTTGGTATTTTGTGCTCTCTCCTATCTTCGTCGACCCAATGTCGTCATCTCAGCTGTTTCCATTACTCGTGATGTGGTGATGGTCATGATGATGATGATGATCACACTGAAGCTACTTGGTTCTGCTCTTTGTGAGAGGAAATGGCTTAGTCCTTTGTTCACTCTTCGTTATGGCTATACTATATGTGTATGCTATCTACCTCGTCTCTTGTTTGTAAGCATGCATGCTGCTGCTGCTGCTAGATCAATCAAGAAAACTCGCCCTTTGCTACAGATGTGATATAAATTATGATGCACTATCATGTACCTTGACTTGTCTACCTTATAATATAAGCTTTCTTAGGGTATCCCTGTATCCCTGTATCCCATAATATGCTCATTATTTACATGCAAACAATTTCAGCGTTTGTAAGCAATCCTGTTTGTCTTTTTTGGGGTTATTATGAAAACACAATCAAAAGCAATAAATGAGGATCATATGAATGAGAACTCCTGACTAAACTGACAACTGAAGTCCATGTCACATCCACATCACAAACAAGCGAACGAACCCGAAGATACAAGTGCTTAAATATATATTTATGACATATTTACCAAAGAAAACTTTCTGTAGTGGAATCGAATTTGATATTTTGTTGTTAAAGCAGTAGCAGCTGCAGCCAAACAGGCTCCTGGGATCTTTTCACTCTTTTGTTTTCGATGATAACTCACTGACTAAATGCCAGCTCACATTAAAAGGGACGTTTAAGCGGAATTGCATGCTAACAGTCTCTGATCCTCTCTAATGACGACGATTATGATGATGGTAACATGAGACCACGCATTACATTAGTGGTACTTTTCAACCATGTTACTTTACCCCACAAGCACAAGAGCAGGCTCAACTGACTATCACAGAATAATAATATTGTGTATACTTCCATTCACACAAGACAGAGAACAGTGAACCGTACTGTGATCATTAAGATCGGAAAGGATTTACCAATTCTTGTTGCATATTACCATATATAGCAGGTACATTTATAACCTACGCTAATACATTATTTAAACGAAGAGCAGACTCACATACTATATGAATCGAGTGGGATACTAAAAGCAGCATTTGAAAGGAAACTTTTAAGTTGAGAGTAAGTAGAGGTAGAGTCCTTCTCATTGTAGAAAAGCATTGGTCATTTGAGCAAATACAATGTATAGCAAGCAACACAGATCGTTAGATACTCTAGGGGCCTTTTTTAGTGAAATAATAAGGATATTATTATTATTATCATTCATGATGACCCACCATACCATCCAATCCACCTCATGACATGACCCGCTCTGTAGACAGGCATATATAGCAAAAGCTTTTATTTAGAACACATTCTTCCATTTTTCAGTGAAAGAAGCAGAATGGACATGCATGAAAGACAGCTGGTAGTTCCTAATAAACGAACTCTGTCTAAACTTTGTGTGGTTTTGGACACTTTAGTGCCAACTGAGCCGACGTCTTACCTGGTTTGCCCAGAGTCTTGAGTTGGCATCAAGGAAAGAAGTCATGCCATTCACACGAGCCAGGTGTATATTTTTATTATGCAGCATAGAGAAATAGTGAGCGATGCCTACAGAATACACCAGAAAGTCACGACTTGGGTGCATACATGAAATGAAAAAATTCCAACAGTGTTTCTAGCAACAAGACATATTGCCTATTGTGTATTATATTGTGTACATGTTTAGTCTTCGATCTGGCTATTATTATAGAGAGGCAGTCAAGCAGAGAAGGCTAAAAAGGCCCTAAATTAGGCACTTATTGATTTACCCATGTTTGTACTTTTTGGCTTGTCACCGTTACACATTTTTATATGTGTTCTCCTGACCATATTGCCCCCTTGCATGCGTAAACTAGCCCAAACACAACTAAAGTTTTTACATGAACTACATAACATCATAAATTGAACTATAAACTGTGCTATAAAGGAAAGGTACTACAGTTGAAAGTAATAGCTGCGATGAATACTATAATATGCATATAAAAAAATTTACATGCAGTGCAGTCAAAATAAGTTGGACGTTCAACATTTTGATGCTGCATTTGCTGTAAGTAGGTAACCTCCGTCGTTCTTTTCTTGGTAGGAATACGAACAAACGCTAGATTACTTCTCTTTCGCATATTTTACTGCGTAATGAAGCCAAAGAGCATGAGCTTGAGCTCGCTCACAGGACGGTATGGCATGACACAGTTTTTGAACATGTTATATTTATTGTTTTGTTCATGAAAATGTGTGAATGTCGTCATTTTTCAAGAGATATTTTATCTGATTGTGGGCTAGTTCTTGTGACATAGGCACAGAATCACAACAACCATCTGGAAAGCTATTTTTTGTATTTATAAAACGGAACTTTGGTAATAAATGTATTTATATTATTCATGTGAGTAGATCTGTCCCCCTTGTTATGTTAAATGGACCAATGCAATGAGCAACTATACTCACATGTACTTCCACACGCACAATTGTGTACAGCAACAAAATTCTACATTCAGCTAAAAGAACTCAGCAGAATACAAGGAATAATACATGCGGCCGATTCCAGTTCCGATTGTGGAAAAGTATGTAAGACAAAAGTCAGAAGGAAAATACCAAGAAAGTTACGCAGACCGAGAACTGAGAAAAAGAGTTTTTAAGAAGCAAATGTTGAATCGTTCACAAAAAAATGGAATTAGTAAGTAGGGTTCACATAAATTGTCTACTCGCAAACATACATTTAGATATCATAATATAACTTTGTTACTATCCTGAGAGTAATTATGCTATCTCTTTTCTTCTTAATTTGGGCAATACCATGAATAAATAGTGTGCTATTCCACTAACGAAACCAAGAGGTTTCCCTCAGATAAAATGCTCACTTTTCATCCCATAGCCTTCCTGAAGATTAAGAAAAAATATGAGAGACCCCACAGAACGTGTAAAGAAAGCAACATGCAGGAGTCATTTGTACACTTGGCATTAGAGGTTAGATATTCGGTAATAAAATCCATACATCAGTAGCCAACAGGTTACAAGGAAATAGTTTTTATACGTAAAGTTTATCTGATTAAAACATTAATAGCGTCGAATGAAATGACGGAGATCATTATCAAATCCAAGATATTCAAAGTATGTAACAAACGAACATTTTGCCATTCATTTTTATTATTAATAAGCAATAATGTTTTGCTTACAACTTGAAATTAAATTGCCTGCTGCATCTGCCAACGAATAACTGGTTGAGACCAATTTTGCACTTGTTTGTATTGCAACAACTGTGCGAGCAGAGTTTAATGATTTAAGCGGATTGAGGCATGCCAAAGTTTAAAAAATATTTTTCACAGACACGTAGCAATATGAGATATTCCCTACACAGATGTAAATATTCAAAACTTATTGCTCATTGCTCACACTAACCTGGCACATGTCAGCAAGTTGAAAAGAATATATTTGAATACAACAAACTGAAACAAGTGCAGGATTTTATGAATTTACTTTTTAGCACTTGAAAGCAATGTGCCAGCAATATTCATATTAGATCCACTTTGTATTACATGCAACGTGGCATTGGTGACCTATTGAAGAATGAAATGGACTGAAACGTGGAGAGAAAAGCAAAAGTACAGATCACGTTTGTGCCATATGCCGCATGATGTGGCAATTTGGTTTGTGTTGTATGAGAGATGAAAACTACGATAAAAAAATTGACTATACGTAATATTCATATAATAGCGACTTGGTGATGCACACACAAAAAAACTATTAGCAGCGCTGGTGCTGGGATGCGACGCGACGTATGCTTGCAAGCATGGAGCCGAAAAGCGCAAAGCAAACTATACAATTCATCAAACACATTGATAACCATCATCATCATGAGGAGCATCGAGAAAATGATGCCAACTCAATAATAATAATAATATCGTGAACAAATGACATGACACGATATGACTGCTCATTTCTGATTCTTATGCTTCACTTGGTTTTATAGTGACGATCTGATGGTTTTTACTTTGGCTCGAGGCTGACTGCTCCTTTGATTTTTTCTCCCTTTTTGCCTTCGGCTTGAAAAGATGTATAATAGATGATTGTGCCATTTTTACTTTTCACACAGACAACAATAAAAAATATTATTCATGTTGTGACTGCACAGGAATATATTTAAAAAGGAAGCAAGCAGCATATACTTAACTGAGAAACTATAAATAAATGATTCTCAAACAGCAAAGATGTATTTGCTGTAATTATAAAACTTTCAAATGCGGAAAGTGTTCTACTCTTCAAAAGAGTTATTTTTACATCTAACAAACAACTGTTTTGCAAAAAAAAATGGTCTAATAATTTACCCGCATTGACGCACTTTAAAATGAGGAGAAACTGAAAGAAATCAGAAAAAGTAAAGTTCCAAGTCATGTAAGCCAATGAGCTCTAATCACAAGAAACTACTTTACTTTTATTGCGAGTAAAGTATGATAATAATGTCATGATGTTCCGAAGCGTGTTACCATTTAGCACCACCATAGTAGTGCAGGATTATAGATATCTAGCAAGCTGTATTTAACTGCGTGTATTGTAGTGAAGTCTGAAGAACACCCATCTCCCCGATACTGGCTGAAAGGCATCATCATGTACCATTTGATAATTTGCATGAATGGCAAACCTCATCGTGCACGCTTTCATAGCATTGTTTGCTGTTTCATTTTACTTTTTTGTCGTACATTCAAAGTTACTCGCCACGATTATGATTAACCAGCAACTGATTATCCGTTTAACAATGACAGGAGATGAGGATTTTTTACTCTCTTTTTTATTTAAAGTAATCGAGAGCAAAATTAGCTAAAGAGGACAGAGCTTCTTGAACACAATGTGTTGTACAACCTACTAATATTGATAATGATGAGTGTTATCGTAACTTTTAATTAAAAATCTCAAAAGTAATCGTAGGATTCTTGGTTATTTTCTTTACTTGTACTTTCGATACATGCATAACTGCTTGTACCAAAGTACCTATCATCTTACCTCCACCGAATCAAAGGGGAACATTGTTCATTGTCAAACGAAATAAAACCAGTTGATTAGTGCCAGTTCACAACGAGTTGCATGATTACTACTTATGATATAAACAATTTATTATGCGTTGGCTACTTGCTAGCTATAGCGTCTAGATAAATGCTATCTTCGTAATGATTTTTATGTATTAGAAAATTACTTTCATTTAGATCGACAGGATGATGGATGAAAGATGAAAAGGTTTGACATTTTCACAATGCAATGATGAATTTCTTTGGTCTGGTTTTTGAATCAGGTTGAAGTCATCGCAAGTGACGCTTGATGTTTACTAGAGAATAGAGATAGGTAATGTTTAAGATTAACGTGTCAAAGTCCTATGTGATAAAGGATTAGGTTGCTGAGACTGAATTGGTTCCGTCATTGTTGTTGTTACCTTTTTTTGAGTTCAGAGACCAGTTTCAATTCTTAAAACAAAAAGAAGGTTGCAATTTCCATCACTCGTTTTCCTTTTATGTGCTTCATGGCAGTTGTTGACTGCATAAAAAGAAGGATGGTTGCTTTTTGCATGTGTAAACTTTTGCTAGTGATGATTACAGCATGACTTTTTGGCTTTATTTGGAATTAAGGTATCAGTCTTACTTTGCCAAAAACGTCAAGAGGTAGCGTTATTGGGAGTGAGATGACGAACCTTCAATATTTCGTTGTGTACCACACTACACCCAATGTTACCAGTTGCTTTAACATGAAAGACAAATGCTCAAAATAGCAAGGTTTATATTCTTTAAGTGTGGCTGAACTAATATTCATTTAGTTTTGGTTTGGTTGGTGAATAATGCTTTCTGCGGTAGTCCATCAAATTTCACGATCGGACAACAGAACAGTTCTAGCACCGTTTATTGATCCCAAAACGAATGCATCAGCTTTCTTCAGTCCAAATATAATCTATGTAGTTCAATGTTGAGCGACCAATAATTAATAAGATGCATGCTGGTAAATTATCGTAATGACGGGACATCAAAAGACGGATTATGACGGACAGCTTATTGGTGTTACGTATTATATTTTCCTACTTCATTATTGTATTGTATTTCCGCAACCGATTGCATAAAACCACATTTGCGAGTTAAAGCCAGATAGACATGAACGACCTTAAAGAGGGCGGCTCGTGACCCTACTACTTCTTTGATACCTCTATATAATACATGAGGAAAGCAATAAATTTCAAAGATGCATTCCCTCCTGTCGGGTACCGATGCATAAAAATCCTTAATTTGGAATTTTATTGCACACGACGAACCAACTCTGCTACACATATTTATCGCTGACCGTAAACAATTCTGACTTTAATGGTAACCGACCAAATGCGGTGAAAACAAAACGGCACAGCTTAAACCTGCGATTTAAGAAAATTGCCTTTTCTAAATGGAACGGAACGTACATGTAACTGGAAATACAACCCAACTTACTCAACACAAGTTTTACATCTTTGTGGAAGACAATATTCCAGTTATACAAACAGTTTATGCCATTATCCGACTATTGATCGAAATCTTTTACGAATGAATATTGTTTATTGCTGATAAGCTTCTATTGTTTACGATCTAAAAGGAAATGCAAAAGAGTCATTTTATTTTCTGGTCTCCGTTTTGCCTTTCATTTCGCATTTGGTTTGATTTATGTATCCAACTCGAGAACAAGTAAAACTTGGTAATACTGTAGTCGTAATAATATTCAAGAATGTAAGAAAGACCTTGCATATTTTTTTGTATTAAAAAGTCTCATTGAAGTTTACAACACGAATCGCAACAAACAATAGTCCAAAGTAGCTAAATCATGTGACAATAAATACGAATGATTTCAAAAGTGCATTGGACAAACAAATCCCTTCTTAAACATATTATTATAATCAAAAGTACAAACTTTGTGAATTTTTGCTTTCCTTTCATTCTATTCACAGAGGACTGACCTCGCTCACGTTGTTATTTTTAAGCACATAAATAAGTGGCATGTACCACTTTTGAAGTATTACATTGTCATATAGAATGTATATTTCAATTTGACTGTATGCATACACAACTCAAAATGTTTAGAACATTACTGATACGTAACTAGAACTAATGAATAAATTATCGGTGATTTTTTCTTGTTGTTGTAAACCAACAAAAGAGTCAGCGTTAAAAAAATAAACTCACGCATCGAACATTGGAACTTCATGGGAGTTTTTTCCTGCAAAAGCTGTGTAGGTTCCCACCTTGATGCTCACCACTGTATTATTAGTATACGATTGCTATTTGTCCTTTCTTGTAAAAAAAATTGCAAGGGATACGGATACATGCTGTGAGCTGAGTCAACAATCGAGATTTAAAAGTGTGAAAAACGCTAAAAGCATTTCCCTTCCTTTAATAAATGACAAATGCAAATAAAATAAATGAGCTATTTACCTTATGTTGTTCTGATTGCAAGTATGCATGTGTATGTTTAAAATACATGCTCATTCCTATATACGTATTATATCAATCTAAGAAACCACAATAGTGCAGGAACAAGTGGTGCTTACATTTTCATCATATTCAAAGAATCTTGATTGCGACATTTATTCTAAAGATGACAATGTTCTCTTTGAATTTGCACTTTATTAGGGAACGCTACGCAAACATAGCTGTACGCATTGCAATATGAACACGCAGTAAAAAATTGAAACGTAATTGACACACACATGCACATCTGCACATAATATAGTTTGCATGCATGCCTGAAGTGCATTGCAAACAGTACTTTATATGAATTTACTCTTGCATACAATCAGAATCAAAAGGTGAAAGACAGGCTATGTCGTTATCTCATGTAATGTTATGCTTCTTTGCATTTGACCAGAATCGGGAACACATAACGAGAATACGTGAGAAAATTCATGGCGTAGTTTACCTTATATTATGAAAACAGGAATGCCAACATTGTGACGTGTCTCTAAGCGTGCAGTCTTCGTTTATTAATAATTGACTTCAAATCAGTACTATAGTAAACTTGCAGCAAGTAAAGAACTTGTCAAGTTGCAGTTCAAATTAATCAATTTTACCTATGACATTCCTAACATGGTGGTAATCTTTTTTAACTTTGTGTGATTCGCATGACATGACAAATATCGGAATACCATTGTCCAGGTATAAAGGCAACGGAACAACCATTGACAATTAGATTCAAAGGCATTCCAGCAATAAAAAATGTTACAGAATATTTTAAATTGAGCGATCAATAAAACATTGAATCTCGATTCCATCAAATGAATTCTATCTTGCCGACAGACACCACATCCAGTTTGAGTAACTTGTCTCTCCTTCTTTGAAGTCGCAAGTTATTAAGTCAATGCATATTTCATTTTTACAAATTGTGTGAAAACGCATGTGGAGTGTGGATGTGTCGATTGTTTGATATGTTGTTCACCATTCATTATCATCTTCTTTAAGTACAAATCGTGGTTTATGGATTAAGTCGAGTTTGTATAAAAAGTTTGACGTTGTAGTCAAATGAACTTGAATTTATACACTTTAAATAAAATGAAATACAAACTGACTATTCGTATTGCAAGAGACTGTCATATTGCGGGGGTGAATTCACTTGTCCGCTTGCAACCCACGCTTTGAACAAATGCATTGTACTTTGTAGCATCAACCTCAACCCTTGTCTTTGTTCTTCATCATCCCTAACATAAAAATATGCATTGACTAGAATCGTTTTCCTTTCTCTCATTCATCCCAACCATAGTTAAACTGGCTTACGCACATAGGCACACATGAGAAAAGGGATTGCGCTTACTATATGCAGCATATTCTTTAGCCAATACCTTTGTATACTGCTATTACTATTATGATGATATGATGATGATCATTAACAGATCCGTTTTTAAGATGCATACCCTATTACGTACTAACAATACTTAACAATAATACTACATTAACTAACTTAAAAAACATTCACTTTGCTTACCTGTTTGTGATTTTTCTTGGATTCAACAAAGCGTGGGGGCATAATATGGTATGGCCATCGCTAAAAAGCATTCACTTTACCATTCACGTCTTCAAAGGTGTTTCTTGTTCTCGCATTCAGTCTTCATTGCGTACTTATCTGTATGTAAAAAGTATATACCCTGACTCCGTGAGGCACTTTTATAACGTTGGGATGTTCATGCAGAGATACATATAAAAATGTAGACGCTTTATAGCCGTCTGCTTCTTCAGTCTTCTTCTTCTTCGTGGAGGTACTGCATGGGATGGGACTGTGAGTAAATAGAAAATACATACATAACATACAAGTTAACTTGCTTTGGTTTACCTATCCCTGTTTAAATAGAAGAGGAGTGTATGACTTAAGTAGATTTACCTTCATTTTAGCATCATCCCTTGCATTTTCATCCACGAGACACAACACTAAAAAACCACAACAATCGTAAATGTAGTATACTGTGTATTCCTCTAGAGTTCCCTTCAGCTGCATCATATTATCATCATTCGCAACAATAGGAAAAGGAGTAGTGAAGTGCCAGGAAGCCCGAAGAACGGACGTATTGTTACCATACGTTCTGCCGGTCCGTTTTCATGCAGCCACCTCCATCATCCACATCATAGACCGTTCTTTTTCTCCAAACAAATAAAATCACACGCACTTTGCAAAGACACGAGCCTGAACGTTGCTTTCATGTAAAGTATCCTTAGTCCGTGGTGTCTTTTAACTTATTGTGGATTTCATGTCCATTTTCATCGTCTTCTCGTGAGTAATTCATTGTTAAGGAGAGTGTCAACAATAATCCCCATCCTCCAACCTCCAAGTGGTTTATTGTGTCTTTGTGTTATTCCCAGTGCTGAAGTCTACATACTTTTAGAATTTGCCATCGCCCAACAAAGTTAAATACCTATTTCCGGGTGAGTCCTTTAAAACAATGGCAAGTTGATGGGCTGCTACAAAACGAGTGGATATACTTGAGTTTTGTACGTAATTGACACCTTCAGTGGAAGCAGGAGGGATTTAATAGGTGGTTATAGTGCTTTAAAGAAAATATCACCGTTAAAAGTGAAGACGGTGGCAGCAATAATTAAAGCAGTTCTTTGTCACCCCACGCACTCGAGACTCAAGTCTGGATGGAAACAAAGTGAGTGTGTCAGTGTGCAGTAGCAGAAGGTCAATTTTCATGCGCGCTTCTTGGATGGGATTTGTTTTGAGTTTTTGAAATTTCACCCGCTGCGCCGTGGCGTAGCAAAGTGTCATATTTTCTCTACTTCTTTTGTGTGCTACTGGCGAGCTTATCCTCTCTCTGCGATACGATGATGGGTATAAGGAAGTTAAGTGCTAGCCCTTGGGGCGCAAGGACATCCTTATCATTAGTATTTTTGGTGTTATTGTTCAATTCAAAATCGTCGCTGGCGAAGGATTTCTATTATCATCCAGATAGTGTGCATGATGAGTCCAATGCGATGGAATTTGTGTCGACATCCACATCAACATCTACAAGGTCAAATGAGGTTCCAATTGTATCCACCTCTTCGATTAGTACGCCAGCAAGTACAACAACGAAAGGCACGACAGTAGCCACAACATCATCATCATCATCGCCATCTCCCTCGAGGCCAAATGAGATTGATACAGAACAGAAACAGCAGAAAGGTGAGCTAATCAGTCATGTCATTTCATTAGGCATATTGCATTTGATTCATTGTACAATGCATTCATACGTCATCATAACCAAAATTGGAGAGACCAGAGACCACACCGTATGAACACGAAACAACCAAGATTTTAGGATAATGCAATATTCCCAGTGACCGTGGAAAAGGGTTTATGTGTGCTGTTGTATTCTAAGCAAGTTTCAATCGTTATTTTGGCACTTTTATCCTTATGCGATGGTTATGCAGATCTACTCTGATGATGCAATTATTGAAGCGAGAAAAAAAAATGTTGAGAAATAGGGCTAGGTCTCTCTCTACCACTGTAACATGGTTGAACAGTGTTGTTATGTATAACAAGATGATGTTAAGTGAAGTGAAGTAAAGGAACCATTTTTACAAGACAATAAATATGATAATACGATACGATAATGTATAATGATAATCCATATTACATTGTTAACTGTATGGCGTTGTTATACACAGAAAAATGAAAAAGCAACTACTTGTGGTTACGGATTCTATACATATGTATTTAGTAGGTATTTAATAGATCGCTGCAAGGTTTGACCTTACTTTTAGCTAGCCTTTCTTTTGAAGCTTCGGCATAAATGGTCAACAGCCGTGTGGGCAGCCCAGTTCGTAGTTTTTTTTCCACTTTGCTCGCGTCTTCTTTGAAAATGATTTTTTGTGGTGAGTTGTGTTCTTTCTTGGTCGCGGTGATGACTGAATAGTACACTTACCAAACCAAACTGAAAAGTAAGGAAAGGATGATAATATGCCGATGGTGATAGTGATGGTGATGATGATGATGACAAAAAAGTAGCTTGAAAAATTCAGGCCGTCATCTTCATGGACAGATCATATTTGTTAAGTATGGATATGGAATGGTCACTTAATGGATGCACATTGTGTTTGCTTGCTTGCATACATCATACAATAATGCAAAAGTTTGGTTATACTAAAGATGCTGCATTCTGTATAAGGTCCTTTGCATTTTTTATTTGCGTATGACAACTAGTGGCTGTGGCTGAGGTGCCAAACATGTGGGAAGTGGGACGTTTGCAGCAGAAATTATCATGTAGTAGTAACACAAAAAATCTACAATTTCATGTAGGATTAACTTTTAGGAATTTAGAAAGGAGTTAGTCAGGTAAAGTCATCGCTCACTTGTAAATTTGGATCTTGTATGATACATAGCTGCTTGAGTTTGGCCAAGTCATTCCACCTTAAGAATCACGGAAGAGAAAGATGATACAATAACTCCATTAAAAGATAGATACCAGAAGAGAAGGGATCGAACCCTAACCTAACTCTAAACACTATGGAACTCCCTGTATGGTTTAAATCAATAGGCTTTTTTTAAAGAAACTAGATGGATGGTTTTACCCTAGCGGAATAAAGAAAATGTATTTGTACGATCTACCTGCATTAATGATTAAGATATAATGAGCTGGCTTGTATGTGCTTGCAATGCCAGGCAAAAAGAATGCTATGGATAAAATCTGCAACCTGTCCAAATATTCTGCAGCAAACTCAGGTTTTAGGGATGATATAATACGTGAGGTAATATAAGAGGATTTAAATTTTGAAACAAAAATGATATTTTTTGTTAGTTTAGACATTCAAACATTGTATAATATGCAAAATCTTTTAATTGGACAAAATGAAAAGATAAGGAAAGACTTTTGGAGCTCATACATAATAGTCTTAATTCGGAGTAACCACATTTTACAGTTTTGCGCTAGCTTCTATTATTGCTCCAATATTCCTCGTTCATCATCATCAAGTTATAAAGTAAAAGTGTACGGTTCTTTTTTTCTTGTGAGCTCATCTTTCCTTGACGTTCATTACTCTTATTCCTTTAGGGTTGGAATCGAGAGGAAAATCTGTGTTGTATTAGTTAGTACCGTCCATCATCTTACGAGCAAATCCTTTTTTGCTTCTTTGAGCAAAGCATATATTTCATTTCGAGTCAAGTATAGTAGCACTGCATAAGTAGTAATATTATTCTTCTGTCTGATAAGATGATTTGTGATGTGTGCCTGTGTGCGTATAAAAACTGTAAAACAGGAGCTTGAACAAGACCAAAGACGAACCGAACTTGTATTAATAAGTCCATAGGCTTGCTTTTTTATAGGGATAATGATTACTGAAAACAATAATGGGATATATACGCTCAACGCTCAAGATCACTTGCTACCCGTTTTTTTTCTATTTTACAATTACTATTACAAGATGATGATGATGTAATACACTACAGAACAGACACGGCAAGGTTAACTCACCGGCTGGGCTTGGATGCACAGGCTTTTCGAAAAGCATTTATTATACGCGTTTGGATAAACATAACCATTTACGTTAAAGTATAGGGATTTCAAATGTAAAATATCATTTTATTCGGAAGCAGTGTTCACTACCAACTATACAAACCAACCCTCATATAAACTGTTTTTGTGTAGTTAAATATCGTAATATATTATTCTTTAACTTCTCAGCTTTTTACTCAAAATTTCCTTTAAAGTATGTACAATGGATGTATTCACCTGACAGCAAATTTAATTAAGTATAAAACCTAACTTCCTGTACCAAACCGATGCATTGTGTTTTTACTACACACATGCCATGCTGTAAGTACTTTACTACAAAAGTATTTTTATTTCGGGCCTTTAATGAGGCTGAATGCAGTGTAGTTGAGCCTAATAAATAGCTTGTGAAAGGGAAAAAAGCTTTGAGAAATGCAACTTGTAGTTTTCATAAAGAAGGCAATAAGGGTTTCCTCGGAAGGAACAAGCTATCATTACTCCATTTGGTATCTGAATGCCTAAAGTTACAATGTATGAAAAATGCATAGCTTGAATTGGATGGAAAGAAGATATGGATGATGATGATGTAACAAGTATGTATTTTTATTAATAATATTTTTCCTCTTTTTTTCGATACTGCAGCTCAACCACCGTTTTTCACCCGAGTGGCATGCAATGAAAATGAGATGGTTGTGGATGTTCTGAGCTCATCATCTCATTTGATCACTGAAGCTTACCTGCAAGGACTCAAAAATTATCCAGGTATGTTACCGTCTTTATTTTTAGGAAGGGTTTGGTTTGTTGTTTCACGGTAAAAACCTCTAGCAAAAACCAATTTCAGTGTGTGCTTCATTTCTACTTTTACACACGCCCACGACTAACCGAACATGAGGGATTAAACTACTTAAACCCTTTTTTTGCTCTTTAAATTACTTTGGACGAAACAGGAAATTAGCAGGTTTTCCGCATACAAATCTAGATTTTCTCCCCTTTTTTGCACAAGATGATTAATTTATTGCGAGCAGACATAACCTGCTTAACCTGGGCTCCTTTTCCTTTCCAACTACCGCATGGCTAAATCCTTGTATTTAAAAATGTTCATTATACTTTTTGCTAGATTCGTTTAGAACCAGTACATTTTTATTTTGCAACGTTCAATCTTTATAAACTAACGTAATCCTGTTGAGTTTAACACTTTTGTGCTACTTCCTGAACCATATTTCAAGAATGCAAGAGTATAATTTGCCAAATACAACTATAACAAAACAGTGAAATTGGCAGGAGGTTTTAGGTAGTGTAACGCTAATCCGTATATTTAAAAATGCTCTCCGTTTAAGCAATCAATGTAATATGAACAAATGATATGTATGATATGTAATGTGTGGGTGGTATATACAGCGATACGTATGGGTATGCACACGACCTGAGAGGACTATTGCTCAACAGGAAAAAATGGTTTTATTATCCTAAATTGGAAACAATTTCCCGTGATATAAAATTCGTTAAAGGCTCGTTAGAAATTCTGTTAGTTTCTTGATTCTAATTAAAATTTCTGCGTAAACCACCGCTACAAAAACCGGTGTAGGTAGGAACGTCTTATGCCACTGCGTAGTTATACTCACATAAACCAAGAGTACAGTGCGTAGCTAGGTAGGAGTGGATTCTGAGAAAATCTGTCATACTGTCATTCAAATCAACATTTAAATAAAAAGAGCTTTTTTGACATACGGGGTTAAGACATTGACTACACATTCAACATTACTCAAATCGGTGACGATGACAAAAATGACAAGCCAAGCCAAGATGGGTTCTATAATGTAAATTGGTTTGCGAAATTCCCTAGATCCATCATGTTCTCCAACCGGCTTGGGTCTAACCAAGGGTCAAGATCACCACCATCATATGCAGTTCAAATTGTCACTGAGCGACTTGACATTTTACCGGTGTGGCACCAATCTCATCATCAACAAAATAACCGTAAGTTTAAAGCTCCCTTTTCCTTCCCATTGGTAATTTTGCTTACTTCATTTCTATAGATTATTTTTTTTCAATTCATAACTTGATAAGCCAAATGATGTAAAAATTAGTACTATGAATGAGCTGGCCTCGACCTGGCAAACATTGTTAAAGTTTACACGTCATTACTCTGTCATTAAGTATAAATATGCCAATAATAATATTAACTCTAAACATTTCTATATAATGTGTGTGCGGGCGGTAGTTTGAGCCCAGTAACCAGTTCAGTGAAGCAAACGGAGTGTTGATAAGGACATGAAAGTTTTACTGCCATAAAACGATGTTGATAGTTGATGCAGCCATCTCCATCCATTCTAAAATTTGCGTTGTATTTTTTCAAATATTATTAATAAGATTCCTGAGCTTAAAAGTTTGTTGGCGTCCATGCAGCCTTGTGATTGTAGCATTTATTTTCCCTAACTAATACAGTATATAAAACACAGAAAACATGATAAATACTTCCGGTTGCTTCATGCTTAGGTATGTACATACTTGTGAGTGATAATATACGGATTTCAAAGCAGACCTGTCTTTTTTTCCTTGAATGTGTGAATACAGGAGAAGAGTGTAGCAAACATGTAGGGGAATAATAGTTAGAAATAGTTAATAGCTTTCATGCGTATCCATTTTGCGGTATAATTTCACTTTACTGTTCACTGATTTCACATGAAAACTCTGTTTCTGTGTTTTTTCTGTTTCATGAAAAAATTGTGCTGTTTTTCTTCTTCGTTTGCATTGCAATGCAATACTATAATACATTATAATATACATAGGAAGCTAAAGTTCAGTCAGGCTTATTCGCATCGCATTCCTTATGATGATATGATTTTGATACGAAATACATGAAATCTGATGACTGATGAAGATTTTTTTCTTCTTTTCTTTGAACTGATATGATAGGGCACTCGAACATACTACAATCGGTTGAATGTTGTCGTGCTTGAAAAGGATGAAGATGAGACAAACATAAACAACAGAACTACTACGCCAGCTTCTTCTTCCGATGTTGTTGCTCCGCTTGTCACGGATGATGAAAACTATGTCTACAACACACAAACTGTATTGATCAAATGCCAATTTGCTAATCTAACCGCGTTCAACCATAATAACAGGATTAGACGCGATGTTCTACCTGCTGGTTTCCAGGAGGCTGAGTAAGTCAACAATTTACACTTGCTTCACACTTCAAAAACTATGATGTATCATGTATCCTTCTACCCAGTCCCATTTTTTCCAACTCGGTTCTTTTTTCATACAACATGTCACGTTATAGTTGGTTGACAAAAATGTAACCCCATCTTTCTACCTACATCCATATAAAAATCACGTAGTACTCGTAATACTTATGAGGTAGTAATTTGCATTATGCATCGCTATAAAATCTTTACCATCCGCATCATCAAGATCAAATTCTGCAATAAAAAAATAATACATTTAGGGTAATAAATTCTCTGGGACTACGGAAGCCTTCTTCGTTCTGCGTTAAAGTCGATAAAAACTGCTTAATCAGTGTGTACACGCCTTTTTCGGATTTTTGAGTGAGCACAAACTGTCAACGACGAAACTGTTTATTCCTTGTCATGCACATGTGCCACCTATATATGTACTGCTACTGTATACTTGTTGATGACTGGCAAAATAAGAAATTATGCTATATGAACATGTGTGTGAGTGTGCGTGATCATTTTTTTTGTTGCTGATCGTCAACTCACCATGAAGTGAGCAAGTAGTGATAAATAGTTAACCCGAGGGGAAAGAAAAACTAAGAATGACAGTTACTTAAGGGTAAGACTTGGATATTGAAATTAATGGGGTGGAAAGTTTAAGTGCTTTTAAATTAGATGTTAAAAGTGACATGGAATGGAAGATTCTTCTGTAAATTTATGTTATTAAGTAGTCATTGGGATTTTAAATGCTCATGTTATAAATTTGATCCCTTCACACAAATTTCTCTTTATGGTAATTAATAGCCAATACAGTGACAAATTATTGTTATTGCACCTAACGAGGTCCATTGTGGGGCGTTGTGACTCAATATCAGAATTGTGTTCCCTCAACAAGAGATATTTTCATCATTTTTTACTGTCTAATAAGTAATTGGTATTTACAAGTGTCACAAAATATTATACAGAATGAGGACATGTTCACATTGAGAATACCATAAAACATACTTTTGATAGTGTGGTTCTTTCTTACTCACCAGCAACACTATTGGCATTTATACGGTTTGTCGAGCCACACCATAGTTAATTTTTGTAAGAAAAATAAAATCTTCTGGGAGTGAAAAGTAAATTATCTGCTGAATTAACTCTCAGTATGATCTCATTAACCATGTCAAAAGTCTGAGAAATGTTTTTCATCGTTGTAAACCATAAAAATTGCCTGAAAAAGCACAATTTTAATATCCATGCTATGACCATCAGGGTATCATCATCATTTTCCCAATTTCACGTATTCTTTAACCGTCTCTTTAGATATTTGTATAACGCTTTATCAATCCCATCCAAAGTGAGGAAAAAATTATTTCAACTTTTCTTATATCTTAATAAAATGCTGCCTTTTATGGATTATCATTATACCTACTTTTTCTCAAATGTTTTGCTTGTCAAGCTTTCAAAGAGCACCAAGGTTAAGTTACAGCCTCAAATCCGTTAGACGTTTTAGGCTGGTGCATATACACATTATGTTACACATTATAAAAATACAAAAATTGTTCAAACCATGATGGTTTATTGTTGTGTGTATATATATTAGCCTTGGCTTGGCATTGCTGACAGGCGTTTTTTTTTGCAGGGCAAATCATTTTAATGTATGTGCATCTCTGCATTTCATTTCTTAATGTATCACAATAGAGACATGTACATACCTCCGAGAACACCATTATATTATGTTATGCACATACGACCAGCATGGACGTTTAACGTTTTTGTGGCGGACGGATGCACGGCGGAATTATTTTAGTGCTTCTCGTAAAGTTTACGGTGTCTTATGAGATTAGGACTGAAAAGATAGATAGATGACTAGTTGTCTTGTATGAATTTTTCATTCGTACACAACTATGCATGCATACGTTTTGATTATCCTTCCTCAACAATATTATGAGAAAAATGGTTTACCACGACCGGAGGCTGTGTGCTCACATATAAGAAACTTTTAAAAGGGTTAGCTAGCATTAACACTTATAGTTAATATGATTGCAACTCTAGGCTTATGTGTGGTATATGGATGATAACATGTATTTATGCATGCACATTTTTTTCTGTCTTGTATGGTTTACTCAGTCACTCATTCAACAAGACGGATGAAGTTGTTACCTTTCCTATCATGTGGCTATAATACACTGGGAATTGTGTAAATTTTTCATAAAATGCAGTGTATATTATAGTATGGGATTTTTTATCATCCAATTTTTAGCTCATTTTTTATTACGACCAGTACCAGTCATAAAAATATGCACACACTTAACTTACCTATCTCTCTCTACTCTGTTACACTTCTTGGGGCATCCTCCTCCTCTCATGATGAGGATGATGATCGTCTTCCACATTGCATTGGTCGTGGGTAAAAATCTCACATAATCTAAGAAACTGAAACAACCTCAAGTTAAACTGTGTAATATGCTCAATAATACCCGTGTACACACTGGCCCAGAGAGAGAGAGACGGAGCAGAGAGTAAATTGACAAAACAATGATGATGATGAAGATGATAAAAAAACGTTAATGACATTATTAGTCATGATTTTTATAGGGCTTGACGCATCACGTACTTCATACGTAACATTGTTATTATTTTCATATACCCATGAACAATTTCGTCTCGTCCTGATTACCAATATTATTACCTGACGCTCCTTCCCAATGATATGTTTTGATGTAGTCCGTGTTTCGTACATAAAAATGTGCTCTATTTTATATTATTATGTCAGTCAAATGCTAATATTGCGGTATATTTTTGGACCCGTTTTTTCCTCCTCCTCTTCTGTCATGGTGTGTCTGAAAATGTAGAGTTTTGAAGTTGGACGGAGTGTTTGAAGGCTCTGCTCCTGACCCAATGTTGACGATGCGTGTAAAGCAGGATGGACGGGTCATAGGTCATGAGCTTCTTGTTCAACCAGGAACACCTCTTACTATGGAAGTGGCCATTGATGACCCTTCAAGTAGAGAAATTTATGGGATTCTCATGTCGCAAATGGATGTGACTGACAATGCTGCACAGGATGAGATCATTATGCTCAACGGGTAAGTGAACAAGAGATAAAAAAAAGTTGAGTAACGATGATGAATGAATTGAAATGTGATGCAAGAGTAAACTTTTAGAAAATTGCATAAGAGAGCTTTTTTATTGTTGCGTTTTATGAATAATAGCAAGCGAATGCGATACATTCCGCTCAGAATCAGTCAAAGTAACGAGCTGTTTTATGGGACTTGAATTGAGTGTGATGTATGCCGTGTACATTACACATTATGCGAAGATCCATCTGCTTTTAAAGCTGACAAGGAAGTTTTAAAGTGACAACCAACTTCCGTTTTTCTTTTAACTAATTAAGCTCTCTTTCTTGTGCTCATCTCTGCAACAAAAACATTTCACCGAAGAATGGATGCATGTTTATATATATATATATTTATGCCCATTTATTTTCAGGTGTTCCGTCGATCCTTACCTCTTTGAGAACTTCAGAACGTCAGATAGTGATCTGCTAACGGCCCAGTTCAAAGCATTTAAGTTTCCTGATTCCAATTATGTTCTGTTCAGGGGCACTGTAAATGTTTGTTTGGAGTCTTGTGAGCCGGTAAGGCGGAAGTTGAATGCTTCAAATCATTATAAGTGATTCTTGTAAGATATCTCGAGGTCATCAATTTGTATTTTAAACCCTCCTTTTCCAGACTGACTGCAGCAACGGGCAGAAAGGTTACGGAAGAAGAAGAAGACGTGACTTGTCATCATCATCCTCTTCATCTGAAGAGAAAAGTCGATTATACGAAGTGCAGATGACAACGCTGATTCGTATGGCAAAATCCGACTTGGAAGAGGACGATGGGATGAATCCCTACATTCTCAAATCTCAACCATCTCAACCTAACAATAATGCAATGTTTTCATTACTCCGTAAGGCTAGGGAGCCAGGTGCGGATCAAGTGGGCTATGTAGCAGCTAACAGAGCTCTTTCATCATCGCAAACAACACCTTCCCATGCAATTCTTCTCTTCCTTAGTTTTATTGCCACCAGTAGTATACTCGCGACCCTGGCTTTAAGATCATAGACAATACAGAACATTATGCTCGTAAAGAAGTCAGGAAAGGCCATTAGTATTGCAAATTTATTACTTAACCGCAACTATTACTAAATCCTTGCATTTCATTTTAAGAAATGCTTGTGGACGGAGGGGTGGGGCCTTCAATAACAATAATTTTTTTAGTCAGCCGCGCATTATCGTACTGAATTTTCAATTACAAAATGGCAACTTTTTAAAGTATTTCAATGGAAGAGGAAGGAAGAACAAAATGGCTTATTTTATTACCACAATTATTCATCATGCATATGGATACAAGAGATTGCACACGATAGATATATTTTAGGTGAAGGATGCTGCCATCATCATCATTATAACATATATATATGCATGAAGTACTGACTTGAAACTGTTTGAAACCAAAAAAAGCCAAGGTGCAAGGGAAGGATGTTTTTTTGTGAATGCATAATAACAAAATATAATGCTTATCATTTTACCCAATGATAAACCACGTATTAGTATTTGTAAATCATTTTTTACGATGAAGGAGGAGTCCTTAACAAAACTTACCAAATGCTAACTAGTCTTTTAACCACTGCTACTTACTTATACTTTACTTAATACACCTGTACTAATCACACAAGTTCGATTATTGTTAATAATTACTATTATGTATTATTATTTGTTGTCTGTATAACCCTGTTCATTCATCATACTCATAGACATAACGATTACCAATATTCATGTCATATATCCTCATTACCATCATCAATGACAATTAATTTTAATAAGAATTCGAAAAGGAAAAGATGAAATGTGTTGAAGTGGCATGTTGTGTTATTCCTTTTTGTTGTTTGTTTTTTGTTCGACGAAGACTTGTGGAAAGTGAAGATTCCTTACAGGAACTGATGCTACTTTTTTTTACACTTATTACCGTGTCTAGAGTAAGGTTTTTGTATGCCGGTATATCATTAATTATTAGGAAAGAGAAAAGAACCCGTACTGTATTACCTAATTAACAAAATGTACACCAATCACATACACAGAGAGTAACCTTTTATTTACTAAAATGACTTATTAATCAGTTAGGGGAAAGTAATTTTGTAGTATTTAATGAAAAGTTGTATGGTTCTCTTGTACATAGAATATATACCATAGAATAATTATTCATTAATATTTTTGTATGAAAAAAATGTACGTAACGTTCAGCGCAGGTTAACCATTATTGTCCAGTTTTTGAAGAGATGACAGGGATTATTTCAACAAGAGAAAAGTATGACTTGTTACAATAAACATTAGAAATTACTAAAAGCTTATAACAAACTCACATACGTATTCTTATATACAAGAATCCAATATATGCTGTTTCAGAAAAGGAAGAAAAGCAATAAAAACGTAATTTTTTAAAATAAAATGAATGCATTTTATCTCAGATCTTGTTACGCAAGCTAAGTAAATTAAAGTTCAGCAGTGTATTAAATGCAGCATGCGGGAAAGGATCAAGTGATGATGAAACTGTCAAAATATCGTGAAATTTCAAGAAGCCTCATGTTATACAATATCTCAACCTTATTCCTTATATTTTCCATGTTGTGACATAACATTTTCGCATGCATGGTATGGTCTCCAAGTTGCTTTTTCTTTACTCATTGTTCCATTGTCGACTTTGATACTCTTTCACAAAATCTTGGTCGCATTCATATTTTTATTTACTCGATATGGTGGGTTTCTTTACAAAAACAGAGCATTTCTCTACGCATACGGTCGATGAATTCAATGAAAAAATGAGACTTTTTTGATGCGTTACGAAGTGATAGCACTTGTATATGCTTTGTAATCATAATCAAGGATCGGATGCTCAAACTCATAGTAATGCATAATGAAAAGCATATATGTATATATTTCAAAAGAAACTCTTTATGTAACCGTCGGTGTGTGTAGTTCAAATTCCATGAAATTCCTAAGCAGCACCAAACCGAGAACAAAAGTCAGCTAATGTGAAAACGTAATCCCTGACTGTTGTTGATAGAACATAAAGACAGCTTACACAGCGAGTCATTATCATCAGATTCATGAATACAAACAGCATTATATCTAGGTACATAATAATATATACACTCTTGTATGTACGTAGCAGACTTTTTGTGGAAATAAAACGGGGATTTTATACAGGAATTCTTTTTATATAAAAAGACAAGAGAGGAAAAGAACATTTCCTTACAAAAACTAAGATCCTTAAGATGGAGGAAGAATAAAACTCCAAGAAGAAAGCACTCGATGTAAGTGCATTAAATAATATGTATATATCCTCTTCTCTCGTCGTTCCTTGACTTGTTCCTTTTATGACCATTATGTATCCATAAAAAGTTTTAGTTGGGGCTTCCTCCTTTGTACAGAGCATTTGTATTATCCAATTTTAAACAAAATATTACATTAAACCACACATTCAAATTATAATGCATGCCTATTATTATTTATGCAACGAAAGTACGCTAAATTAAAGGATGTAAACTTGTCAAGTATTTTACTAGATTTTTTTTTCATAGTAAATCGCACTCGAGTATTATATAATTTTTATTAACAATTTGGAGTTTGTGGAGGAGTCGTCATTTCAGGAAATTCATATCGGATTTGGCATCAACAACACAGTTGGATAATATGATGATTATAATCATGTGAACGAGCACAACTACGACAATTTCTGGGAATGGGCAAGTTGCAGTAAAAATGGTATTGATAATACATTTCTCGTATTAACAGTGCTACAACAAGCAATTGGATAAGGAAGCAAGCCTTTTGCAAAAGTTACGCTTTGAATTAGTAGATTGCGCATCGGCGGATACACGGTAGAAGGAACAAAAAAGGTTTCCCACGGAGAATTTTTAATGAAACCCGAACATCATCATCATAAAAAGTTGTTAACAAAGCTGTGGCTTTGCATTTGATTCGCCCCTTCCTCATTTCTGTCCAAGTAATATGAGCGAGAACTTACACTGAATTATGGATATAAGCAGTGGGCAAGCTAAAGTGTCATTGAAGATGCCACAAAATAAGCACGTCTTTATGACCTTAGCAGCGTGAAACAAAGACCATCATCCAACCAGCCAGTGCATTTCATGATGCATCCCATCTCGGAAATGGTAGGTGCTATGAAAAAGTTGATGTTTACAATAAATGATACGGAAACAACAAATTTGTGGTCTAGGACTGTACTTCTCAAGAAAGCTTCGGGAAGAGGAATGTGTGCTGCTAGCCAAAAGCATTATAAAAAATTAAACTTACACTCTGCTAAAGTCCATGCAATATGTATACAGACAACTTTGTGTAGATTTTTATGCAGCAGAGAACCAAAGGGCAAAAGGGAAAAGTCAACTCTTGCATACTTTTTACATGCTCTCAATTCGAGCTGGATATGTAGGTATGTATTGCAGCAAGGGGTGGTTTTCACCCCTCGTTACTACTACTAAGCTAAGGTATTACATTTTATGTTACACGTAGAGAGCAGCAAATAAAAAACAACTTTACCTGTAGATTCTCACTGACTCCTATTCATACAATAAAAATACCACCTGTTGCAGTGCAGTGGAAGCGATTGCTTGCAACAAACAAACATCCACCACCACCACAGCATCATTATATTGTTGATACACACTGCGTTATCATCATTATGTATGAGGAGACATGTAAAAAACGAGAAAATACCCTAAACCGCAGAGACGCAATGCAAGATGCAGGACGGTAATAAAAACCCTCCATGTAGAAATTCATATTATGCATTCTGATATACACATAAACATACGTTAGGACATATTATATTTCTGTAATCATCAAAAGAATGCATAAATTTTTCGAAAATAAAAATATATAATAATAGAGTGTATGTGTGCTTATTAAGGAATTATGCCGTCATCACTGTTTATATCTTTAGACAGAATACATTACATTGTGATATGATGTGATGTAAATGAAGGTTTCAAAGTATCCATATCCGCTACAAGGAAGGTTAAGTTTGGCATTAGATAAGAAAAAAATTGGGGATATTTTGTGGTAAAGTGGTTGTTCTGTGAATCCTACAAACTTCAACGTAATCAGTGGCATCATTATTTTCGTTATACTCATTGTGTAACACGAAAAAAAGTCAACCACCATGACTTGTGGATTTGTAGAATTTTGCAATGAAGACTTTCCAACCCCTCCGAGACTGCCACCACCCCCACCAATATTGTCCTACTATTTTGAGGATAATAAGTTGAATAGCACGTTTTATTGTGACTTTTGCTCAAACTTGGAGGCTTCCTTGGACCCACTTCATACGCTTGGTAACGCAGCAGGAGGAAAAGCAGGAGGGCTACTATCACCCTCACAAAATATTACACTTATTTTACTCATTGTGGCAATGGTGTCTGCAGCTTTGGGATCTGTGGTCACGATGGTGTGGAGGAAATGGTTCCGGTGTCGCGATGGAGGGTGCGTGAATATGATTATAGTCTATAGTCACGCTTAATGCTTGCTACGCGGTTTACGCATACGTTTAGCTTTTATTCATTTCAACCATAAACACAAAACATTTAATAATAATTCGTCGTGATTGTAATTTTTTTTCAGAATTCTATCAAAAGCATTTGGAGCATCACACTCGTCTCACTCTGCCGACATATCGTCATCACCGGAAGGTCGCCGTAGATCGCGAACAGCATCTTTGGGTTCTGGATCGGCATTGCAAAACTTGCAGAAACGGCTCTCAAGCTCAAGTTTCATAAGCAGGCGATCCATTTACCCCCATCATGCAGGCAATATAATTTCCCAACACGGAAGTCATCTCCGCACTGGAGGCCAATCCATGTCGAACAATACCTACTGCGAGTGCCCTTCCTCCATGATGATGATGGTGTGCCCAGATTCTACTGGCGGAGGAAATAATAGTACTATCAATAATCCTGCTTCGCCACCAGTATCTACAACTACTTCAGCCGTGAGTCTTTCTCCGTGTTTGGCTATAAATCCCACTGCTCCCACAGCATCCACTTTGAGCATCAACACTAGTGGAAATGTATATGCTGAGCTTGACCCAGTTTCTACTCCAGCAGTTTTGGTTCCGCATGGAGTAGCTCCGCCAACACCCTTGATGATGCCCATGATAATAAACCCTAATAATAATGGTGGTGGTATCATAGCGTCACCAACACTGAATCAATATGTTGTAAATCATAGAAGACGGCAGCCTGCGCCTTTGCCTCCAATCCCAACGTCAGAAGCATCCATCGTAGCAAATAATGCATTAAATATAAGCAACTGTGCCAATAGTACTTCCAATACTAGTAGTTCCATTCCTCCAAACATTTTGGCTGGAATCAATCATGGTTCGATAGGAGTTATACCATCTTTGAATGGGTTTGAAAACAACCAAATGGAAATGAATGACCTAAATGATATTTACTATTCAGACTTGGATTGCAAACAAATTCAGTTCTAAAGGAAGCTAATAATTACACAGAAAAGGTTTGAACGAAGATTTGCTTCTTGTTTGAGAAAGTATGTATATTGCAAAAATGTACTTTTGAGATGTACTAATGTGTTTCCAAAAAACAACTACCGACCTTGTGAATAGTATTATGAAGTGAATGCGTAGAAACTTTACATTTATATCTTTAAATACGCACAGAAATAAGAAAACCAAAAATTTCATTGTCCATTTACTGATATGAAACACAAAAAGTAATATGGACTATGGATAACTATAGTATAAGTTAGGATAAAGAAACGTGTTTTTGGAATAGATCGCTCTGCGTGATTATTAAAAACGTGAAATAAATAACGACTTTCGTCGTGTTGCATCACGCGGATCACATTGATAAATTTTAGTCATAATTGTTATGTAGTGGATTTAATAGTTACAGTAAATGTAAAACATAATCGGTAATTTGTTCTGTTGATAAACGGTCATCAATGAAAGGTATTACATTATGATGCTTTAATATTTGTAGCATTTAAAGTGTATTTATACTTTATACTTCTGTTACACTAATTATTATTATAAAACAAGCTATCAGTAGATATTTTGAAGTTTTGTAATGCTAAAATGTATTTATTGTTGTAATAATGAATTTTGAATTTAAAAATATTAAATTGCGAAACAACATTCAAACTCGTACAAAGAAAAAACAAAAAGTGCGTGAAATAGTTAAAAACTACAATGCAGTAAATTCAACGAAATCAAGTATAAACAATCAATTGCGCTAACTAAGTATAGCATAAAAGAATAGAGAGAACAATGTAAAAATTATACTAGCAGAAATTATATTAGAAATTTTGGGCTACTACGCTGCTTGATGTTTGAGGACCGTATTCATGTTAGCTGGGAGAACCAGGGTCATTCTTTTTTCGTAGAACTAGGGGTACTTGACGATTCTCCAGCTTAGGCTAAAAAGAATTCCTGCAATAGATCAATATAAGGATAATTAATGAAAAAGTTATACCTTTTCTACACAGAGTTATTATAGGTTCATGATTTTAAACGATTGCAAACCGTCATGAATACATCAGCTATAACTTACGCTGGTGGTATAGCCGTCTTCTTCCTGTGACTGGGCGCTTGCAAGGACGTCATGAAAGATGGGATGAGAGGAATGATTGTTTTCTGTTGTTAACAATGTGTTGTTTAAAGTATCGTATGTGGTAGTCAAATTTTCAAAATTAAACACATCATCCCTAGCTTCTTGCGTAAAAGTTTTCTGAATTCCCTGAGCATCTACTGATATATTTGCTCCCATTCCGAATTCAAAGTTCACATTTTGGATAGTTGCCCCAGATGCCTCAGATGCACCACCAACTGCACCGTTCCTTGGAATCGTTGAAAAATTATTTCTGAAGTCGAAGAGTGGGCGTTGAGAATCAGGGACCACGGGTGAAATAACTGGTCCAGTTGGATTTACGGCTGTCACGTCGTTGTTGCAATGAGGAGGAAACAGCTCGTTTAAGTCTGGAAATTCAGTTTGTAACTCATTTGAAGACAAAAGTGAGTCAAGTCCGGGGGCATCTTGTGAAAATAGATCATACATGATCCTCTCGACACAAATGTTATTGTTATCGTCAGTCAGGAACGAAACGGATTTTTTCTTGCTAGTTGTAGCTGTAGTCTGTACCGGCCTTGGTTGTTGATTTGAAAAATATTCACTGCACTGCTCTGAATTAGTGATGTTGCTGGTAGTTCTGATTTGTTCATTATTATCAAAGAGTTGACTACAAACTGTATTTGGTGCACTGTTGGGAAAATCTTGAGCGGCCAAGGTTGGCATTGGTGGCATTTGAAGTGTATTTTCACTGCTGTAGATAGTGGAGCTCATAACTTGTCCGGGCTGAAACATGGTTCTGGTTAAATCAGAGTCTGATGGTACGGAGTCTCCCAATAAAATATCCATTAGTTGAGCAATGGAATATTTCCGTGTTATCGCAGGATCCCCAAGTTGATCTCTTGAGACCCATCTCCCTTGCATCACGCATCCATATTCAATTCTCTGTGGAGTCCACAGAGGCTGTTCCCCGTTTTGATTATTTACAGATGGAGGTTGAACTCGGTTAATTAGCGATCTAACCGGAGCCCCACCTGGACCTGGAAAATTACCACCGTTGTATCCCTGCTGCTGGCCGTTATTTGTAGGGAAAAAGTTAGGCGAGGTAACACTAAATATAAAAGTTCTTTCGATCAATGTTTTTTTTTGCAAAATACATTCTTCCAAATCAAAATCATACCACAAATCACTTGAACTATTTAACTATGAACAACCATACACATTTCAAACATTGTATAACCTGCTACCACTGCTGCTGCTACTAGCCATTGAAGCAACTTCCTGCTGAACAATACTTGCGTCCTGGCGAGTCATCGGGTAACCCGAGCGAAACCACATTGAATTTGACTTTGTTCCATAACCTGAAGACGATTGCGTACTCATATTATGAACAGTTGAACACTTTACACTTTTCGCTGGCTTTCTCCCAGGCCCACAATATGACGACCAAAATTCAGCTTCAGACTTTCTCTTGGGAAACGTATTTTGAGAAATCGGTTTTAACACACTTCTCGGCATGGGACCCCTCGGCAGAGAAGTTCGAACCAAGCGTGGAACACTATTGATTGTGGTTTCATAAGCAGTCACTGGAGTTTGCCTCCGTCCAATCGGACTTTCCGCTTGTTGCTGTTGATTAAATAATGAAGGTGGAGGTTGATTTTCATTAGGAGTCAAGGGGCGCCTAAAATAAGGTGAATCTACTTCACCCCCACCCGAGGTGGAGTCGGCGGTCGTTAAATTTTTCATTATTAGCGCTTGCGCACGCGCGTGAATAAATTGTTGCTTCAGCCTTGCATTTTCATGACGTACCATCTTCCATTTTTCAAACTTTGCTTGCTTCCTCCTCGTCGGTTGGAGTCCAGTTACAATTGATAAATCATCAAGCTGTTCTCGACTTAGCCCCTTTTTGGAATATTTTCTCTTAATGTTCAACATTTTCCTTACAACAAAGCAACAATTTTTGTGATAAAAAAACGACAAAAAGGTTTCAATTTTTAATTAATTCCAGGAAAACGGGCTAGTTGTAATTGTAAACAAAGCAGTCGAACACTGCTGCATTAAAAAATGACAATCGACAAAGCGGTGAAAGCAAAAGAAAGGTAATGCACGACGCTTTGCATTTTTTTCAAAAAGGGCGGTTCACAGCGCGCATTAAATTGTTTTCCAGTGTTTCGAAACATTTCCAAATGCAGGTTAGCAGCGTCCTGAATAAAAGTTGGATATGAATACACCATTTAATAAAAACCAGTAGCGTACATGGCTAGTTTTCTCTTGCTTTCTCATTCAGCATGCTGAGTGAGTGCAAAAGTGCTTTCTTCACTTTCTCTTTCCATATTGCTTACGATAATGCTTTGTCTACTTTTAAGCGTTGGTGTGCAGAGTCAAGTTGGTAAAAACTTTAACATCATTCCGCCCCACACGGAGAATCCTTACAAGAGCGGTTCAGCTTACAAGTGTTGGCTATATCTACAGAGGATATCCTTGCTCCCATGTATTGATGCATTATATGCTTGTGCTACACATTGCAAGTATGTGTATTACGATGAGAATGAACTGTCATTGTAAAAGAGGATGGCTGTATTTTACGTTCTACTGACCATGTCTGTTGATAAAGCAAACAAAATTTGCCACATCAGTTTTAAGGAAGGTGACAAACTCATTAAACCCAAAACACAAGTTGTTGAAAAGGAAAGTGCTCGAAACTTCTTCTGGTGAATGTAGTGAAAACAGAACGAATTGCTTCTGAATGCTCTGAGGAATCCATAGGACAGTCATTTATGCTGTATCAAAGTAGTCAATGAGAAATTAGTTCTGCTAAGAGATTTTGGTAGGAAGACAGTCAAGACACCAAGAAGTCTATGCATGAAAGTTTAAGATTCTTTTAAGACCAGATAAGCAGTATTTGTAAAGTAATACAAATTTGACCATCTCATTTAGTTGATACAGCGTATTCGAGAAAACATCTTCTTTTGCAATGAATCCTTTGGACTTTCCTACCACCGTTACTTTGATTATTGCGTTAACAAGTGCTTCGTCTGTACTGTCAGAAAATGGTGATGCATCTAAAAAGGCAGTTAAGGCAAAGGGGGAGTTTGAGGAAGAGAATTATGGAGTCAAATATGCTAGCAAATGTGAAGGTGTGAGAAGCTGCTTATACATAATAAATATAATGTTTAATACCGCCTGCAAATGACAATTTAATTTAATATTTGTATTTCTTTAGTGTGCAAAATAGTTACATCGGAGGTGGAGCATCAACTCAACTCAAAGTTCAACTCGCCGGAAGTTCTAGAGATTGGCTACAACTACTTACAAGACAGCAATAAAAACAAAAAGAAAGCAGTATATGAAAAGAGCTTAATTAGGCTTCAGGAAGCGTTGGAGTCAACATGTGGGGCAATGCTTGAATACAACATACATAAGGAGAGAAAGGACTGGACTCGTTTTGCCCGAGGTCAGAGTCAGACTTTTAAGACGCTTCATGGGCTGAGGTATATAAGCACATTATAATAACGATTTTCTTATCCATGTTTTTGATTAATAAAATATGAATTGATTCGCAGAAACAAAGGAGTAAAGGTAGATTTGGGTATGCCAACGGAAATGTGGGATAAGCCATCTGCTGAAATCACACAACTAAAATCCCAATGTGACACATTCATCGAAACTAACGAAGATGAAATAGAAAGTTGGTACCAAGATGGTAGTCAGAGTCCACTGGAGCAAGTTATATGCAAGAAAGTATTGAAAAAGAAGGAACAAGGATGCTTGGCCGAATCTCCGGTGGATAAACCTGTAAAAACAGAACTCTAAGAAATATGCGTTTATCATTAATGCATAATGTGAGTTTGGTACAGTTTTTTAACAGTTGAATGAGTTGAAGTCAATCTATTGATCATATCCAGTCCGTCAATGCATATTATGACAAGATTGCACTGTTTAGTCAGTCATGCACCCGATCCAAGAACCCGATTCACTATTGCCAATGAGTATTTTAACATTTACAAGCCAATACAGAACTGGAAATACTAGATACATGATATTTGCTGGCATCTTTTAATCTGAAATGCTACTGTTATTTATTACGATTACTTGTATAATCTCTTTTTCTTTTGTCTACATGTTTCTCTGTATTTTTGATTACTAAGTAAATAGTATTATTTAAAAAAAATAAAAATATTCTGTCTTAAATATTTTGATATCATCATCATCTCATTTCAAACACATTTTAAATTATACACATACAATAATAATAATTTTAACATTATAGATTATGATATTGATAAACGGAAAATGGACAAACATACAGACAGGTCACTACGGATTATCTCTCATTTTATCTAAACGTAGCCGCATTATATGCAATACAACAATGGTAAAATTAGCAGATATTTTTCATCTTTGTTTAGCAATGTGTAGTTAGTTATCTATATCAGATAAGAAATATTGTTTTTTCTGTCAATCTGTTGTTTTTATTTGGGCAGTTATTAGCAGCAATTTGTATTTCGGATATATATTCTTGTTAACTATGAAGAAGTAGAAGAAGAAGAAGAAGAAAAGGAGAATGTCTTGGGTTTTGAGTCAAAAACTTAATCCGACATGTATTATCAGCCCATCAAGTCCAGCCATAGCTCATCATCATCATGGATTCAGTGATTCCGTCTCATCATTTTTCAACGTGTCAAGCAGTTTTGGTTTTGACTTCTAATATACGTTTTTTACAGAGAAATAAAAATCTACAGGTGAGTCTAAATAAAGACAACATAGGATTTTGCAAAATATAATTTATAACGTTCTGAATAACTGAATATTATGTATGTCGTTTCATTTATAATAATAATTGTTATCGAAATTATAGTAATATTAATAATAAATGCATATAAACTAAATTGATGGGAATCAAACATTTCTAGTTTGTTATCGATTGGACATTCCCTTAATGTTTATATTATTAATTATTATTGTAGTGTCACAGAGTATATTTATTTATCATACCACTTCGGTCACATGGTTCTGATCTTGATCTGAATCAAGGCTGCCGTCATAATTTTCATTTAAGTTGTTATTAATGTGAGACGTAAGCTGTTCAGTTTTCGAGTTCACAATCGAAGAGGTAGAAGTCGTAGCAGAAGTAGCTGTTTGAAAACCGAAAAAAAACAAGCCGCAAATTAGTAAAAATAAATAAATTGTCTATTTTGTTTTTGCTTTTCATTTGATGATAACGATGAGAGCAGCTCTACACTGAAGGGGTTTAATAATAATTACTATTACAGGGTTTTCGTTGACTCACTTGAATAAAGAGATTTGATTGCAACAGTAGTCATAAAGTGTAGTTAATCGTTAATCATATAGTATCAATACACAGCAGCAAATATAGATTGAATTCACGTTATTAATAATAATAATAATAATTTTCAAAGTATTTAGTAAATACATTATCAATTATATTCTGCATATCAACAATAGCGCAACATTACGTGAAGAGTGCATGATTCATTATTATTAATAATTATTATTAATAATTAATAAGTCACAGCAGAACAGTACTTTAAGAATGTATGTAATCAATCAAACAAGTAACATGTATGTGGTACACAATTAGGGAATATGTGTGAAATGCATAATATTATGCATGAACATGTAAAGTTAATTATTGACTTGTTTGCAGTTATTGTGGTTATTACTTTTAGTACAATTCAACATAATTTCAGGACTTTCTTCCAATTAACAGCTACCAATAATACAATACGTATATTACGTTATGAGCATTATTATGTATGTATTTAGTCAATTTTTAAAAGATTAATAATTCTTACAATTACGAAGAAGCAATTAGGATACCTGTAACGGTTTCATCATTAACGGAGTTACTCTGTATAGTCTGAATTGTCTGCCGGTTGTAACTCAAGTGGGTGATAGTATTAGAGGAGGAAACCGTAACATCGTCCGAAGAATACACTTCATCTATGGTATGATTAGCTATTGGAATGATACTCGTTGATGACTCATATTGTGGTGGAGGCGTACTTATAGGAGGATACGCCAACGGCGCAACTGCATCTGCAAAGCCAATCAATCATCACAGAGTTATAGAACATTTACATTGCTCATCAGAAAATCATTAGTAATAAAGTTAAAAGTGCCTGCAAACAATAACTGATTATTATTATTATTAAAACAACGTTTTAACGAAAACTTTAAAATAAAACAATCGTGAAACTTTTAAAAAATCCTCAACCCAACCTACGTTTGGAAAACAAATAATACAAAAAAAACCGTGGTTTAGTTCATGCGTTTGTAAATAACGCTGTAGTAAAAACCATAAAACTCACTAAAGTGTACATATAAGCAAGTATCCGTGAAAGAAAGCACACCTTTGCAACCAAACTCGATTAAACTGAAAATAACGACACACAATAAAACTGAGGAAACTACGAAAACAAACGCAAAATCCGCAAAGCCACGCCAGAGAAACACTGAAATACCTAATTAGTTTTATTAGGATCACGCTTTGGTGTTCGCGGTGGAACTGGAGGCGGAACTTTACTTCTCTGAGTTTGACCTCCAGGCGTTCGATGACTCATTAAAATTGACGGATAGCTTTGTTGTTGCTGTGGTGGTGGCGGTTGGGGTTTTGGCTCAGGTTTAGTTTCCGATTCCTCAGTTTTTAGGCCTTTACACAAAATAGCCACAAGAAAGAAATAGAGATTTGAACAGTTCCCAATCTCATTACTAAAATCTACCTTTGTCATATTTTCTGAAATTTTCGGATTATCTATTGGTATTAACATTTCATAAAATGGAAACAAGGAAAAATATAACGAAACGGAAAAACATGGACGGGCAGGTAGTGGTAGCTTTTCCCAACTTATTACAAAAACGCTTTCCAAAAAAATATGTAATACGGCTAGAGCTGCACTTTCTCCCAAGCTTCCATTATTGCAATTGCAAAAGTGTATCTAGAACCTGACTACCAGCTCCCGAACAGAAAAATAATCCCGTATGAATCTTTTTATCAGCCGTAGCAGGCAACATACATATTGTACGAACATTCATAAAACGCCAATTACAATAATTATTAGATATATAAGACAAAACAAATGCACAAAGATATTTACCGCCCACATGAACCGAGCTAACATCCACAGTATTATTATCTTGATTAGCACTACTATCGATATGAGTTGCTTTTTTATCCGCTTCTTGGGACTGCTGGGCTTGTTGCAACTGTTGCTGAACCGATGCCTGGGCAGAGGAAGCAGGCGGGGACATTGGCAGATTCGCACTGATTCCTGATCGCTTCTTACTTGGAGAATGCTTCAGAGCTGCGCGCAGAAAAACTAATGTTAGCAACTGTACTACATACCCCCATAATTAGGATCAAAACTACGGTTTTTTTAAAGATAGGAATCTTTGGAGGATGGATGTTAGGGGCGTTTTAAAAGATTTTTCAATTGACTACCTATGTAGGTTGAGACGAGGTTACGGAATTTACGATGGTTTCCTTTGATTTCGGGTAAATCCACTTAATTTTTAAAACATTTAAAGATTTTTTACAATACAGTTACAGAGCAGCGATAAGGAAAAAGAAACAATTGTACAATTACATTAGGGCATGAAATTCTGATAGAAAACCTTTTCCCATATTATATAATCAATGAGCGTAGAGGAAGTTGTGAGTAAAAACAAGCTCGATGGACTTACGTGATGGAATCTTTTTAAAGACGTTCTTCGTCATAAAGTTCATGAAACGTTCAGCATAGAATCCTGGACGATGAACCGACACAGTATCCTAAAAGTAGGTAATAATTAATAAGCAAACAAAACAAAATAATAATAAAAACTTTTGGAATTGATTAGCAATAATGTGGACTATTGTTGTTTGTACCCCGTCGTGTATCATAGCCTTAAATGTATGCTCTAGCTTCTTCTTGAGTCGATAGCTTTGAAGAATATCAATCACACCAAGGAATAGGAGGAGTCGTTCACCTTTGGCGTTCCTCGCTGGGATTCCACCGGGCCTGTAATCAAAAGTTTCCATAAAAGAAAAGGTTAGCATTTAATAATATTAAGACTTCCCAATAAGGTTACCACTTGCATGTGCGTCCTCCAAATCTCTTCTATATTAGCTAGTTCAGGCTTTAGCTGGAATTCGCTCAAACGATTCAATCGTTCTAACTTGATGACCCAAAAGCGCATTATTTCTTCACTAATTTTGAACATGCAGAAAATTTAAGCGTTAAAGAAGCATAGAAGTTACCCAAAGAAACCCATGTTGAAAGAAACATTATTGAAGCATTATAAAGATTTAATATATTAGTCAAATTTTGTTTTGTTACGTTATATGGATTAGAATACAAAGTTAAAATCCAATTAATTAAAGCATTTGGTAAATAAGAACTTACGGAACGTCGTCATCGGTATCAATAGGCTCACTTTCTGCCTGAATACTTTCCAATGCTGTTGAATGAGCTACTAGTTTTTGCCTATTTATTGACCGGGAACGAGAAAGCCCTGTACCCGAAGGGCCCGCAACACATCCACCATCATCATGATCTTCCCCATCTGAATCTACGCTCAAATTAGTCTTTCGATACTTTGGATCCTATAGGTCAAGTTTAATACAAATTAAAGGGTTAGTAGAGAATAAAACCAACCAATCAGGCAACAACAATAGATAACGAGATGACAAAGGAAGCCAATAAATGTCGACTTACAACTTTCTCCTTAGCAGCAATGTCAAGATTGTGAATGCCTACTAGTAGTGAGTAGTCCATGATTTTAAAACTTTCTAGCACCCTTGTATCTCTTTGTAATGTTTTTATCAAGGCAGCACATGTGTCAGCTTCCAACATGAGCCCTTCTGGATGATGTTCTACAAAATCTAAATCTTTGTACGTTGGAGACTTCTTTTCTCTCTCCGTTTTGTTTGCCTGTTGATAATTATAACAAGAACACGATGGAATTAGTGGATAACGGTCGTACTGTGTTTACATAAACATTTCGTTCGTTCGTTCCTTTAAACGTAGTCAAAAAATCAAGGTTTACCTTTCTTTTATATGTACTGCCCTTCAAATCATATTTCTGATGCATTTTGATACTGCTAGGTAAAAGATTGTTCATTACAGCGAGTCTGACATTCTTTGCATTACATATGTAATTAAAAAGACCAAAGAACTTTGGCAGGAGTGTTCTGGGATTTTGATTTAAATTCATATAATAGCCGGGGAGTAGTTTTTGAAGAAATTCACATTCTTTGTGCTGAACTGTCTTTATAATAAATTCATCATCGTGTGATAAATAAAATATACTTCCACTTGCTCCTGGATTTGACAGCTCTCTTAAAGGAACCGAGCACATTGATATCTACAAGACAGTCACAATAAGAATTTACTCGTAATTAATAATCACATTAATTACATCTCGAGATGGTCTAATAAGGTTTAATGGGTAGAGTTGTTAAGATTTATCTTATTATAATACCAGAAAGTCGTCAGGTTGAATTCCAAACAAGTCACGAAAATATCGAAATGCTATAGGAGCATATGTTTTGAACCGAAAGTCCGTAAAATGATGAGCGGGGGTAAGATTCGATCCGCCAGATGGGAAATACGTTTGTTCTACAGTCATGAAATCCTTTTTAAAAAAAACAATTGAATTGAAAACATTGGTCTCAAAACTCTCAGTTAAAGTTGATCAAAAACATAATTTCTAACATTTCAACTCTTGCAAAGTTTTACCTGCATCAAAAGATCTCTTTCAGGTTTAGAGGCTAATCCACCGATAGCATGCTGCATTCCTAATTGTATAGATCCCATAATCTGGGAGGATTGAATTTTCTTATACGTGACATCTCCACCTTGGGTGACTCTCCGATGACCAATTTTCTTTTCCCTTTCAGATTTAGTTCTGGAGATGCCCGTCGATCCACTAGGACCAGGGGTAGGAGTTTTCGGTGTTTGACTGGCGGTATTGGAAGCACCCGTTGATGGCTGAGGCATCTGTAATATAGTATTAAATTAATTACCATTTATTTGCATTCTTAAATTGAGTTCACATTTCCTAACCGCGAATATACCGTGAGTAAATATCTTACTTCAAGAGGAGGCACTGGTCTCCCCGTACTAGTTGCCCCTCCCACTTTAAATTTGACACCGCCGCTACTTCCGGTGATGACATTTCCTTCCTCATCCGTCCCTAGCTCGACGGTTGAATTATTTCCTACATTTGCACCACTCCCTCTCGTCGAAATATGAACATCATTAGCCGTTGCCATTTTGGATTCAACAGACTTCTACCTACGGAATGATATATCGTTGTCCAGCAAACTTCTACAACTATTCGTTCCACAGTAAATCGGCACTTTGTAATGCCCCAGAAAACTCATATCCCTGCAAAACCACCTCGTCGTCGTCTTATCCACATGCATGGATTCTCCTATTATCCCGTGGTCAGACAGAGGATCATGCTATTCCACTGCTAAGTCCTTTATCATCCATGCACTACAATAACAACCTTGTGACAACAAATGGTATATATTCCAACACAGCACAACCCCACCCACACCCATATGATTTTCTCCCTTCCAAACTTCCAACACTGACACTGCACGAACCAAGCTATCACTATGTCACCTCCGAATCAAATACGCTGGAACAACTGGATTACTTTATTATGATGTACCCACTAGCGTTTTATCTAAAACCCCACCTGAAAGAAAATCCCAAAACATCATCCTCATTAATAATTATTTTTAGTAATAATTACAACATTACATATCTAAACAAAATCAGAACAAAATAATAACAATTCCAACACAACAACAAAACTTCAATCAGCTGGAATCACTGTGATCAAAACAAACAATCACCACAAGCAATCAGCTGCTTTAAGAAATGAGTTGAAATTTGCAAACCACTAAAAAATCTTAATTATTATTACCTTATTTTTATCACCCTTTCTCAGACTTTTAAAGAAGAAAAATCACAAAATAATATTCTCAGAATCAACTGGATCCCTTGTGATTGTAGCCTCTGGGTTGGCAAACGCTGCTGCTTCTAAAGTTATCTCCTAATGTGATGATGATGATGTTGATTATGTTTGGTGTAGGACGTAGATCCTAGGTAGTTATCAGTATTGAAAGCTATTGCTGATTTGATAATAATAATTGCAACTCCTTCTCTCCTTCCTCTTCCTCCACATAAAAGAGAATTGGCTTGGTTAGTATTTTCTTCCAATTCCACCTTTTCGTTTCCTTCTCAGATTTTCTTCTCATCAGTCAACTTACGTTTTAAACTATTTTTTATATACACAAACACCACCAGGACCACCACAGGAGTGACTTCAATCCCAACAATACTATTATAGTTATAGAATACGTAGGAGTTAAGAAATAATGTTGACCGTCTTCTTCTTCTTCTTCTCAACAGAACTGCAATGCAAATGCAGAGAAAAATATCCACGTTAATTTATACGTTCATAACCTTTTCATAAGAACAAAACAAAAATACACAAGAAGTTGAAAGCAGTCATTCATTCACGTTGTAGTAGTAGTAGTTGTGGATATCCATAAGTATCAGATTAGATCAACAACTACTTGTTCCTTTTATCCTTTTGCACTGAAAAAATATCCCTTACTCATCATCATGCACTGCCACCACCATCCTTTTTATGCTTTCAACTTCTTGACTTGTTGGTGGTGACTAAACTTGACTCTGTATCATTCATTCTCTAGGCTCTTTTCTTTCAAGGAAAAATGAGATTGTTTTTGCTGTGATTTTCGTCATTCGTATTTCTATCCCGATGTAAGTAAGTACATTATAACTCGTCTTCCTTTTCAAATGCAATGCAGAAAAAGTTTATATGCATGCAATTTTTTATGAGATGGCGAGAGGTGAGCACAGTTTAAATGTACAACATTATATGCATAAGTAAAGAACCACATTAAGTTAAGTACATACCCAAACGAGTGTGGAATGGTATGAGGCTATCATCATCAGATCAGAATCAGCATTCCCATCCTTATCCTTCCTATCATTTTCACTCATCATGAGTGCACTTTTAAAATATTTAAAACTTTTACTTCTTCTTATAAGAAGGATGATTGGGCTGGTTGACTCAATTTCTATCTCTTTGATGGTGTTGGTGCATTGAATTGAATGTTTCACAAATAAACAACCAAACAATACACTTACAAACTGATCTCTGCCTTGACTTGAAGTGTTAAAAGTCTTATGTATAAGTCTTCTCTTGTGACAGGCGAGACCAAGACCCTGCTCTCCTCAGACCATCATAATATCATATCGTCAATATCGTCATCATTTTTATATACTGTTGCTGCTCCACTCATAAATGCTACTCCTTAAAAAACACGATATGTGGGAATGTGGCTGGGAGTAGTACCGTATAACAAAATGTTATGTTACTCCTTTTTTTACTTGGGAGTTGAAAGTCAATTTTTGCAATGAATATAATATGTATAGGGGTAATATTCATATGGCGTGTGTGTGTCCATATAAATTATTTTGATATTGGTTTGGTTGGTAGGTAGCTATACAATGTAATTGAAAAATGGTATTCTTCTTCTTTGAGTCTTTTCGAAAAAGTAACCACTTTTTAAATATATATTGTGTACACTGTTACTTACAAAGCATGCATGCAAGTGAGTAAGGCATCCATGCATTTCTCATTGATGATGATGATGATATGATCACATCATACATAAATAGACATGTTTTTCTCTGCACTTTACCGTGTATGGAGTATGGAGGGTACGTATGGAGTTGTATTTGGCTTGGCTACATTACAACATTGTATGTGCATTCTCTCAATCCAACATTGCATTGCATGCATCATCATGCTTAAGTACATAAAAATGTGGGTATATTCTACATTATAAATGTAGGTACATATAATATGTATACATATATCTAGCCAGAGGATCAAGTCAACTTAGATCGCGTATCGTATCGCTTCTTTTCTCATACCGTGTACATTCATTGAGGGAATACGCCCTTGCCTTACTTTTTTATTTCCATTTATCTAACGCGACCACGGACGGACGAACGAAAGAACGGCACGGCAAAGGCAAAGCTAAGACCCCAGAAAGAAGAATGAAAAAGAAATGAGATTGAGACCGACACCGACTGCTACGGTATAAAATTTTGACTATGTGTGATCATGATATAATGATGATGACGGGAAATGGTGATGTATTTACATTACAGCACTAGTAAAAATTAGTGAAATATGACTGACAGTCGGTTATTGTTGGAAGGTTTTGGAATAATGATATGCATGAATTTTAACCCTTTTCTCACATCTCCTATTTTGATTTGTATTTACATGGGCTAGTTGTTGATCTTCAATCTTGCGTTGGTCTGCACGAAAAACATGAGGATGGTTATGTGGGAAACGCAAGTATTATAATCGAGGTTAAAGGCCTGGTGCTGATGTTGTATGCTCATTTACTTCTCTTTCAATCATTATCATAACCATCATCAGGACACTTATTAGTGCTCATTTAGCTAATGGAGAAACGTAATGGAGTTTTAACATGTGCATAATAAAATATTACATGCGATGTTCATAATAATCATGCATAGTCATGCTTATATTGTTGAATTGGAACTGGCGTGGAGAATCAGACTTGTTTTATGCATACTATTATCATTATTATTACGATTGTGTGCAACATGAAAAATGAAATTTTCGTTCTGTCCGACATACAACAATAAAACCACAGAATTAGCAGAGAGTTTTTCCTCCACTCAGAACTTTGGGATTTGTATGAGAAATTCATGCCAAAGGCAACCAGACTAACTAGACTTGACGTATAGGAATAGACTTGTTATATAAAATGCATGACTTGACAAACATTTCCAATCCGTAACATATCCCATTCCGTGCCTGTGAGTCAGTTTGCACTAGATCCAATTTGCTCTCTTCAGAGAGAGAAAAAAAGTGTAGGATGTTATGCAATGAAATAGTCAGCAGACCAAAGAGTTAGCGTCATCCTTTTAAAATAAAATTGCAATTGAATTTTGCATCACAATGCAAATTAAATGCAGCTCTCAAAGTTGTGTAAAGTGCTGAACGAACTGTCTTTCTCTTTGACTTTGAGAATGATGATGATGAGTTTTGTTTCTTTTAACTCAGACTTTGTCGAAATATACAGCATCACATCACATCATCACATGCCAAAAGACGATCCTTTTTGTTTATCGCTCACTTAAAATTATACATGTACAGAGAGTGTTTGCTCTATATTCCGAGAAAAGTTTGCATGCCAGAAAAACAAAGGTTTAAAATGAATTTGACTTTACTTTTATTTTCATCCAAACCCT